>OY735266.1:10960232-11244732 GCA_963457715.1 Argyresthia albistria | reverse complement strand
CAAGAAACCAGCGATAAATCAACAGACGAAGGGGACGACGATTTCGACGAAGCCATCGACAAGACTCCAGAAATGGAAGGAGAACCACAAAAACCACCTCAGGAAACAAAGATGGGAATCGAAGGCGAGAAAAAGGACATTTTTAAACGAATAGCGGCATGGAACATTAGCTACGATTCTTATAACGACCCCGTTGAATTTCTCGAAAGGACAGAGGAACTCCTTCAGTCAAATGATATAGAACCGGATCAACTATTAAAAGCACTACCAAGACTTCTCAAGGGACAAGCCCTCCGATGGTGTAGGAACAACAGCAACAACTGGAATACATGGGGTGATTTCACGGAGGAATTCAGATTGTATTTCTTCCCAAGAAAGTACGACGCGACCTTGCTAGACAAAATTATTGCACAAAAACAGAGATTTAGACAACCGTTTGTCGAGTACGTTACAGAACTACAGACGCTGACCAGAAGACATGGCAAGCTATCGACAGCGGAGGTCCTAGACAGAATTTACGAGAACATGCACGTCGATTACAAGTTGTACATCAAGAGACATGAAATAAACAATCTAAGAGAGTTAATTCAGAAGACAACCGACTATGAGACATTAACAGAAGAAAGAAACCAAAATATGAACAATTTTCATAGGGATAGGGGAATTACAAGATACAGGACTTCAACCAACGAACAAACAACATCGGTTAGAAGCCCCAACAAAGACTGGAGGAATGAGGGACAAACACCAGGACCAAGCCACCAACCAGACACAGTCGAGAACAGGCAGGAACAAGCACAGAAACAGGGGCATATAAGGAACTTCGACCCAGACAAGTGTTGCTGGAATTGTGGGAAAAATGGGCACAGAAAAAGCGAATGCAGAGGCGCAAGATTGATGTTTTGCAGCGCGTGTGGAAAAATGGGGGTGATGAGCACAAAATGTTGCAAGTCACAAACGTCGAAGACAACAGAGAGAACATTTACCATGGAAGACGAGCAGAGAAGAGACAATCGCGTTTTCGAACAAATAAATATACAAGGGAATGTACACCAGGCGCTAGTAGACACGGGTTCAACGAGCTCGTATATAAATCAAGAGATGGCAGAACAACACAAATATAATGGCGCTAACACGAAACAAATACAAGGGAAAGTAATGATGGCGGATGGGTCGGGAACACAAATAACAGAAGCAATAGATCTCGACATGGAAATGCAGGGTAAACAAATAAAACACCAGTTTAAAGTGTTAAAAACAGTTCCGCACATCATATTAGGAATGGATGTTTTAAGGCGTATAGGGTTCCACATTAGGTGGGAAGAGCAGATACCAGAGCAGAGGAAAGTAGGATACAACATGACCGAGAAACTAACAGAAGAACAAAAAAAAGAGAAGCCGGAGGAGGGATCAAAAGATGAAACACCAACATATATCTTCCAGGACGAAACAATAACAGCGGAACAGCAGATAAAACTAGAAAATTTAATTAGAGAAGAGTTTGAAAAATGCGATAAGGCCCCAAAAGGAACCGACTGGACAGAACATGAGATAAAACTTAAGCACAAAGAACCGATAAAGCAGAGGTACTACCCGCGGAATCCTAAGTCTAGGGATCGTTTAGGGTAAAACACAGGATTACTTTATATAACGCGCGGTACTTTATTCATCAAGAACTTAACTAGGACATAATAGAGCGGCGAGGAGCTCGCTCCTTATCTACACGGGAAATGGTCGGGTTTATACAAACATTAACAATAGTACTGAAACTTATGAACTAACGCGAGGGGCTTAGCCCGGTTGACGGATTTAATAGAAACACAGGTGCGGTGGTTTACAACGACTCGGCTACTTATTCTACGGAAACTTATAAACTAACGGCGGCGTGGGGCTTACCCCTGTAGGTGAATTAAATAGATACACCGAAATAACGTACTATAACACACTCTAAGGATGAGAGGATAACGGGCCTACGGGCTTTCGGGCGCTGGGAGAGCACCCCTAACGGTTCGCAGGTTTAACGTCTACCAGGGGGTAGACCCGGTCGACGGCGGGAAGCGGAGGGTTGGTTTAACGTCTGCCAGGGGATCGACCCGGCCGACGATGGAAGGGAGCGGGGTAGTGTTAGTGGATTGTTTAACGTCTACCAGGGGATCGACCCGGTCGACGAGGTGTTAGTAGAGAGGAGTTGACTGAGGCCGGAGCGTCTGCCAACTGCCGCATAGACTGCTCGAGCTACGGTTTATATACGATTGACGGACGACGGCGGGGTGCTTGCGGGACGCGAGGTGTGCGGAGATGCGGCGGTGGGACAGGCTGCGGGGCGCGGGGCGCGGTAGCGGGGTAGGCCGCGGGGCGCGGGTTGCGCGGTGATGCGGCGGCGGGGTAGGCTGCGAGCCGCGGGGTGCGCGGGGTGCGGTAGCGGGGTAGGCTGCGGGGCGGAGGGTGAACCTCGGCTGGCGGGACGGCGGCGGTGAGGCGGCGGGCGCCGCGGCAGCGGGGCAGGCAGCGGGGTGAGGTGGTTGGTAGGCGGGCGCGGGGTGAGGCCTGGTGCGGGGTGCTGCAGCCGTGGCGTTTGTGACGACTGCGCATGGACGTGGGCTGCGTGGTCGTTACAACCTAATAGAAACTAAACTCTTATTTTCACTGAAACAAACACACAAGTGGAAAACATTTGTAAGCGCCAAACAGAACGCTACAACAAAACAAAAAACGATCACACAGCTCGTTCGAGCAATGAACCCGTGACATTCGGACAGAAGGCCGAACAGCCCCCTGACATATGGGTGGGCATTATTCCTGAAATTTTGGCCTTCGTGTACAGAGTGGAGAGAAAATATTTCTTTAAATTGATTCTTCGGAAAGTTTAACTTGCAACAGTTTAACACCACCGTTCAAATTTCAGAACTATAGAGATATAGTTTAGCCACAGACCGATAGAAAATAGGTGAGGTGATCTGATCTAGGTGTCACTGGTGTCCATGAAAAAGTTACAAGTTATCCCCGTGATAGTTATTCTCCGGATAACTTTTTGTTGGTCGAATCCAGCCTTACTTACTTAACTTACCACAATGAGGCAATTTAATGATTTGGATTTGGAAAACCGTTGTGGTCCTGTGACGCCGTCCCCGCCCCGCACTGCCCCACTAGGGCTCCAGGCCGTGAGTCTCGTATTGAATCGCACGGCGATAGCTATAACGGGAGCGCAAAATTCTGGTTCTGTTTGTACCCGGCGCGGCACGTCTCGGCACCTTCGTCGTCGTTAAGCCAAAACCGGCTTTTGCGCCGTCGCTATAGCCACTGCCATGCGATCCCGTACGCGACTCACGCTCACGGCCCCGGCGGCGGCCCGGTCCCGCCTGATGGATTGTTCAGACTCGTACGCCGCGCCGCCGGGCTCGACTGACGGTGGTTATTTTTCAACCCGCTATGCCGCCACCTAACTGTGTCGCCTTTCTTTTCGAATTGGGATTTTACCCAGAATGGAATAAAATACTATATTTTGCGTCCTATTGCATTTGCGGTTAAAATTACTCAAAACTACCTGTATATTTACCAAAAAAGAGAATTGAAACAAAATTACTTTCTTGTTTAATTTCTACTAAACAAGAAATTCAGCTTAGAGCACATGTATTTACCCGTATATAATTTACTCTAGGTATTGATTACATGTCTACCTACTAACTTATTTATTATTTAACAGTTTTTACTTCCTATGTATTTACTAATTTTTGGTAAAAACACTTTAGTTAATTTTTAATCAGCCATCGCTGAGGGAGGTCGAAATAGGGAGGAATACGGCGCCGCGGCCGGGATTCCTTATCACATTTGGCTTTTAAATGAGTTCAGTAAGATATGAGGCTGGTATGGTAAGCGTTTTGGTTGTGAATGTTGTGATATATTTGTTTAATTGTTCGGTGTTGTTGGGTTTGTACCATACATTTGTGTGAATTTTGTAAAATAATAAAATCTTCATGATGAAGGAACCAACAATCAGTTATATGAATCTCGGTGCTGACATGTACCAAAACCTATACAATTTATCATAAGTATATGATTGAATTTTCTAACAGTGATGGAAACATCGTGAGAAAATCTTCTTTGTTACGTAGCTGCGGGGATGGTCTAGGATAGGGCCTTTCAGACTCTCATTTTGAACTCAACATTATTCAATTATCAGAGTATTTCTGTAGTTCTTTACACAATATGAAAGAACGGAAATATGAAAGTGAGTGTTTGGGGCCCGAACACTTGCTTCCATAATAAAGCATAAGCAAGCAAGCAAAGCCTTTACTTACGCGGCTTGACAGCTCACGGACCGGTCTTTTATATAGAAGATATATCTGCAACAAAACAAATATATTCATAAATAAAGTTATATAGGTGACAATAAATTATTATCTAATTAGTAAAGGCAGTTTCTATGTCTGCGAGTCAAGAATTATAAAAGTATTAAACTTAAGTATCAAACAATATCATGGAATACTAGGAAGCGAAATTAAAATTTTCAGTACGATAATTCGAGACTTTTGACATCCCATTTTAAAAGTATCATCATCATTCATTCATAGTGTATATTATGGTGTATGCGTGTTTGAGAAAATAGAGAGGAAAAAATCTTTTATATATATGTATACTAGTATTCTTTTTAAAAATATTGGTAGCACTTGAGTATACTTTTAAAAATTATTGATTGGTAGCAGTTGAGTATACTTTAAAAAAATATTGATTGGTAGAAGTTGAGTATACTTTAAAAAAAATATTGATTGGTAGAAGTTGGCCAAGAACACTTCATCTGCTTAGAAAAAATAAGCCACAGAAAACTTTCATTATGGCTCATTAAAGTGCCCTTATTTATGAAACGGTTTTCGCAAAAACACGTAGCGCTTTGTAAACCGCGTTCGTTACTTCATGAAGAATAATTTTAATTAAACAGTTAAGGCGATGTCACAACAAAATTGTGCACCGTAACCACTAAGTATTCCGGGCGTTCCGTTGTTGTATAGCGGAGTACCAGTCCGGGGGGGGGGGGGGGTGTTACCATGTCTTATAGTATGAGAAGAGTAGTTTAAGACTTATACTGATTCTGCTTAGATTCCTAATCTATCAAGAATTAACATCACATATGGTAACTAACCATTTTAATTCCAATACTCCAGCTTATTTTTTTGTTGCTTTAAAATTTTAAATGGTCATGGTAAAATTTCGGATCAGATTATGTAGGTGACTACCGGTCCTGAATCGCTATAAAGGTTGTGGTAACCATCCTGGATGCAAACCCTCATGATGAAGGTGTAATGCAGTGAAGAGGCAAAGAATCAGTAAAGTGCAGGTAGGACTCGCACAAGAAAGATTCCGTTTTATCGTACTAATGGACAAAAAATATTTACCAAAATAAATAAGGCATTCTACGGTAAAATTTTCTGGGTATGGTCGCGTTCTCCACTTCCATCAAAAGATTTGATGGAATTTCCAGTCACCTTGGTTAATGTCCGATTTACATAAATTGAAACGACGAGGAAGAGATATGGCCTATAAATAGGTACCTATGCCAAGAGTATCTATTTTGTAATTAGGTATAGGCTTCACTTTCACAAAATTAAATAGAGAAATACATACATCATCCTTATGGTTATTCTCTCAGGTCTCATTGTGTATATATAGAATGGAGCGAAGCACCACCACTATCGCCACCTGAACAGCATACACTACAACAACTGACATCCAAAGTGACGTTTTCATAGTGACGTTAGAATAAGTTCTCTAGATAAATTAGTAGCTCTGAGTATTGTCAGTCAGCCGGGAGCTGCAAGTACGTCATGGCTTGGCCATGGCCAGTCTCCTTTGGCAGTCACTAACATTAACTCCTCAAAATAATAAAAAATATTGAACGAATTATTTCGTTTACGGTATTAACGCTTCGCTATACCCTTCATCTCACGGGCAAGCTTCTCGAGTCCGTTCCACTTGCGGCCATAAATCAAGCGGCAGCTGGCGAAAGGCACGATATGATTCCAAACTACACGGAAAGTAGCGTTTATGGCGTAAAACAATATTGGTTCTCTCACGTAATTAACTCTTCCTTTTCATGGACTGAAAGTTGCGGAGTGTTCCAGAGCGCGCGGATTACAGTGGCATTCGGAATTTGATAATTGAAACAAAAAGTAAACTTTAGAAAAAACCGACTTCCACAAACCCTATTTGATTAGATTGAGTTTAATACAAACTGTATTCCCCTCCCCCTTGGGGAATTAATTTTGTCAAATCCCATATCAGTGCTACCCCACGCTACTAAGGAACCCCTGTACAAAGTTTCATGGCTCTAGGTCCACCGGTTTAGGCTATGCGTTGCCTGCCCGTCAGCCACGCATTGTATTTGTACCTAGTATTGAGCAGATCTGGTGGCCATATGTGGTCGTCATCAGCAGTTCCGCATCACAATATTATGCTTACCTTGAGTGTATGCCCGAGTAATTACTAAAAACACAAAAATCACTATAGCTCTGCCTATAATATTTGAAGAGTTCTTTCGATTTCTCCAGAATTCCATCATCAGATCCTGACCTGGTGTCAATGGGACTAATGGTAAGGTAAACCCTTTCAAACAAAAAAATATGTTTCCAAATCGGTCCATCCGTCTAGGCGCTATCAGGGCACGTACATAAAAATAGAAAATAAAACATCCGGACGAATTGTAAACCTCCTCCTTTGGGAAGTCGGTTAAAATAAATAATAATTAGTGATATAGATGTTACGCAGAGTTGAAAGCTAGTGGACGAGCATTGATGGCTGCGACTAATACGTTACCTTCGTCGTCGTCAGTTAGGAAATCCATCATTTTATTTTCACTCCAGAACAGACAGAAGTAATAATTTGGATTTATTTGATGCTCTCTGTCAAAACAAACAAATGTCATGCAAACGTCAATTTAATTTGACAACCACGAAATGGAGTTTTACCGCCATAACTTGGCCGATTATATTAGCTTAAACGGAGGAATTATATCAGTGAAATCTGCGAGGAGCAAAAGGATATGTCATATCTTCACTAATTCCAGTTAAACTACAATTATTCTGCGCTAATCAACTACTTAAAATTTGGAGAAAGCCGCCCTAAGAGTTGTTTTGGACGCACGCACGCATGGCAAGCAACGCAGTGGATTTTTGATAGTTTTTATGAACTTTGCCGTGCAATTAGCAGAAGCGGTGTTATAATGATTTATAAAAACTATAAAAAATCCGTAGCATGCCGTTCATCCACCAAAAATCGCGTTAACAATATCAAAATCCTAATAAAAGAAAACCGACATAAATAGCCAATTTATAAGAACCGAGGAGAAGTTTTACGGAAAGAAATAACGGAGCTAATTCCAGAAATCTCCGTAAAGAGCCTGTCATTTTGCTTCATATCATCGATCAAGCCTCCGGGCAATGCAGACGTCCTCCATTTTAATTTTATTTATTAAGAGGGCCGAATATTTTACCGCGAATAGAAAAATTAAATATTTTCCCGAGGCGCAAAGGTATTCAAATTAAATGAGGCGCGCTCTGAAAACTTAATTATGAGAAGAAGTCCCCATAAAAAGGTCCTTGGTCTTCATAATTTCTCATTCAAACGCCATAATTCTACAGAAATACAAGTGACCGTTTATGAAGTATATTTAAGTATATCTTGAATTACCGTTAAGTAGGTAGTTAGCGTAAAAGTTATTGAGTTAGATAATTAATTAATTTTGGCCTTAGAAAGCATTTAAAATACAAGAGGGTTTTAGATAACTAGGTCATTTGGTAATTATGTTCAAATTATTATAATATTGCCCCGACAGCAAATTATTTGAACTTAGGAGTACAATCTTAGTACAATACTTTATGTCATTGCTTTAGACTGGAACGCTTTGGTCCTGAGGTAACATAAACGATACAATCTATTTTACAACTTTAAAATTACACAGAGGTACATACATAACAGTATTTCCATGAAAAATTTACGATTTACGGAAATAAATTTTTGACTTCAGCTTTTTAGCTCATTAATATGATGTTTTAACAATCCTTGCCTCCCTTTCTTTTCTCTGAAAGAACAAAGCATCAGATAGCACAAAAGATATTTAAAATACACCACAACGTAGCATATTTCAAAACTAATTGAACGTTGCCAAAGTAATTCCTCTCCCTTTTCGTGCAGAAATTAAAATAAACATCCCTCAATTTCTTATTCTTAAAAAGATCCAACTATAGGCTTGATTAACAAAAAAAAGGTGGTAATTTTTTCCTGCGACCCTTTTAAGGTCTTAAACCCTTACATAATAAACGACTATAGGGTCTACGAAATAAGGTTCCGAATTGAGAACATCAATATTAAGTGCGCCCGGGGACGGTTTTTTGGCGGGACTTTTGTCATATTCGTCCTTTGGGCCACTTGTTATGAATTGTTAAAAGGTTTTAATTTTAATCGAGTTACTAGGGAGTTGCTACGGAATGAAACTGTCAATTTTAGGTACATAATAATTATTGGTTCCGTCTGGTTTTGTCTACAAAGCTTTATATTACAGTAATAAATGCCTACAAGTAGATATTTAATTTTTTTTTTTTTTTACGTAGCCTATAATCTATAATGTGTCCCACTGCTGGACAAAGGCCTCCCCATTTCGAGCCCACACATCTCATTTAAAATATTATAAAAAAAACCTACATTTATTATTTTTCTTTTATAATCATAGATAATCAATATTTATGACTTTATTGCCTTCAGTAAATATCTATGAGAGTTACACGGGCCTTCTTCCCGCATAGTAAACGCTTGAAACAGAATCGTCTTGTCTCATTGTTTCAGTTAATTACACATGCCCAAAAACCGAATAAGAGCACAAAAAGAAAAAACCCGGAAGCAACTGCTCCCAAAGACTGGAAAATGGACATACAATTAAAGCAAAAAAATGCAGTGCAATACGAGCTCCGTACATTGGTCAAGAGGTCATTGCCCTCTACCTCCCCCACTTTAATTTCTGCTAATGTCATTTGCCGGGGCATCACTAATGGCTCACACACATCCAGGATCAGCCATTATCATCCTCTATGCAGCAGCCGTAAGGTCCATTTTGCAGCAATATTTGCAACCGCTCTATCTTGGTAAACAATTAGTGCACTCAATATTTTTTGCTTCTTGCACATTCTTGTGTATTTTAAGCGCAGACTGGGTTTGTAACTAGTTTCGATGCACCATTTTACATGTATAATGGCCGTAAAAATATAAAATATCCGAAACTGTCCAAAAGCGTAGCTACTTTTACGTCGTTTTACGTTCACAATGTTCGGATTAACAAAAAGTGATAAGTCATGGTTTCAAGTGCAGAATGTTTTTTTCTGTAATAGGGTTTGTGCGGACCATTGAAAAATAACCTTTAAAATATACTGACGCATTGTAGATACAGGTAATATTGTAACTTAAATCTGTTGGAAACATCACATCGCTATAATATCCATTGAACGCAAATATTCAATTTGTAAAATACAACTGTAATCGTCTAGCCATTTATATGAAAATGCAGAAATAAAGAGGCAATTACCATTATCTTAATCAAAATAGTAGAAAATATCAAAATATAAAGAATGAAAGTAATTTGAAGTAATAACTACCACATCATTTAAATGTCGAGATTGCACGCAACAGATTTAAGTGCCGGGCATTTAATTTACATTTACAAACAAGCAATGCTTCTTAATATAAGTTGAATGTTTATTTTCCTACTTCCTTCCGTCCTTTGTTTTAACTCCGTTATTTATGCCTATTAATCAAAATTTAACCCTACGTGTGTGTGTAGATATACCAACAAAGTCGCGCATTATAAAATTGCTGTTGGAAAGGCAATGAAAGCATTACATGCATAATATAAGCGAAAAGCTTACAAATACACAAATGAACTTAAGGTTTCATTTACTTTGTCTGGTGTTTGAGAAGCAAGACAAAATCATGTCTTGGAAATAAATTTATTA
This sequence comes from Argyresthia albistria, assembly GCA_963457715.1. Classification (NCBI taxonomy): domain Eukaryota; kingdom Metazoa; phylum Arthropoda; class Insecta; order Lepidoptera; family Argyresthiidae; genus Argyresthia; species Argyresthia albistria. The sequence goes on along the minus strand of OY735266.1, from coordinate 11,234,740 downwards.
AATTTCATATGAGATGGGTTTTTTCAAAATCTTATTCGACGGAAAAAATAACAACACTTAATTATATTTTCCCGTAAAGCACTGATGTTCCATTTTGCTTTAAAGAGAATAGAAAAAGAAGAATTCTTCATACAATTAAACATTTTACAGCTTAGCTAGCTTACATAAATGTGTAATGATGACTCAAATGGACTACATAGAGCAACTGAATTGAACCAACGCTAAGTTTAGGTTTCATAATTTTGGCAAAGGCTCTGGCTTGATGCTACTAATATCAGTACTAAAAACTTCATCAGCCAAAAGCTACAATTCACATTTAGCAGTGAACAACACGTTAAATGTATTACGGAACTTCTACAGTACACCGAGCGTAATACTTCTCGCTGCGATTCCCCAGGGGTGTTATTCGGTTATGTGTCTAAATAACTTCTGTCTTTATTCTTGCCTGAAGGGTTCTATAACTAGTATATATCAATAGACTTGATACGAGGGACGTGAATTATTCTCCTGAAGCGTTTGATGCCGAATGGTGAGCTGTAGCATGGTGTTTGGCTGGATACTAGGGTCTCCGCACACTTCTGAAGCCCTGGGTTTACTACAACCTTTTTTTATGATTAAGATAAGGTTCCTCACATGATCTGAAAAATTACGCGAACCGGCTTAAGACAAGTCTTGGTTTAGTTAAAATAAAGCTCAAATTGATTATTGTATTGAAAAAAGTTGCCAAGGTGATATTTATAATTGTACGTACGTTGTGGTACAGGCTCTGTTCTTGGCTTTAAAGTCAATAGCGTTCTCTACCGAATAACCACAACATGTCCCTTTCAGGGTTCCGTACCAGAAGGGTGCCAAACGGGACCCTATTACTGAGACTTCGCTGTCCGTCCGTCCGTCTGTCTGTCTGTCTGTCTGTATGTCTGTCTGTCTGTCTGTCACCAGGCTGTATCTCATGAACCGTGATAGCTAGACATTTGAAATTTTCACCGATGATGTATTTCTGTTGCCGCTATAACAAAAAATACTAAAAAACAAAAGAAATTTGATATTAAGGAGGACTCCCATACAACTAACGTGATTGTTTTTTTTTTGCTGTTTTTTATAGATAATGGTACGGAACCCCTCGTGCGCGAGTCCGACTCGCACTTGTTTATTTAAGACTCGAAGAAAGATGAAGGGAATTCCATATTTACACGTAGGTATTGAGGGGACGTTGTGATGGTGGTAAAGTGTCGGTAAATCGTCACGTTTTAGCCGTAGTTTCAAATGCGTATTGATTAGACAACACTGTTTTTAGAGCACATTGATAAAATAAAGTTGTAAATTAACATGTTAATATGTCGGACGAAAGATTAATAAAAGTATAAAAAATATTCTTATTAAGTAAAAGCATAATATTTGAAAAACTCTGCAAGCTTCATTTTCCTTTTCCTCTCTTCTATGTCGTTTCTTATTTTCGTGGTTCATTTTTTATCATCTTCCTTAGAAAACACATTTTTCGAGCACGAGTTTTACTTTGAAAACGTATTCTTCACGGGTATTTATTATTCCTAATATTAGCTTTTTGATTTTTACTAAGTAGAGGTATATTCCAAAGCTACATGAAAAGCGCACCGAGACATTTTGACTTTGTTAGACTCCCGTGTTCAAGACATTTTTTTTCAACATTTATCTTTCCCTTGATATTTCTCTTCGTGGCCTTACAGTAAGAAGGTGTTCAAGAGGCTTAAGTCTCACGTCTTCGAGCGAAAGTCAGAAAGTATCATACAATTCCGATTTACAATGATATCACGGTAAGCCTGCCTAAACGTAGGAGCAAATTATGTGCTCCAAGAACTTTGTGCATGCTGAAGATAATTATAAATTATGCTTATACGGCGGATTATTAGCTTAGATCTACTCGTAAGTATCGTAGAAATAAATGGTTAGGATACACCAAAACGTGTAAATCCCAGTTTAATACCCTAAGGATATAAAACACGCTTTAAAAATTCTTTCAGAAGGTCAATTTGCAGCTGGCTCATGCAAAATTCTCAAACGAAAGAAATTATCTGAAAGCATTTTACTCAAGTCAAGAAGATGCAACGAAGCACTTGAAATTAATGTTTGAATGTAAAATATGCAGTGAAGTACTAATATCATAAAATAAGATATTCTTGGCAGTAACAAGATGTCACAACAAGTAACTTTCTGTTGTTCTAATATTTCCACGTTGTTGCCTGGGTATCTAAATTGCGTCTTCGCCGCAGTCAATTAATTGTCCTTCTCGTTTCGCCGGGTTTTCTACACAATTCGTTGCGGCCAGGGCCAGCTCCTTTGGCGCTGGGAATTCCAAGACTTTATTTCTAGCCGAGACCCTGTACCACGAGATCTTCATACCGTTCTGAATATGATTGCTGCTGCAAAAGTAGCATATTGTTGGGTGAACTGGATAAATTTCAGGTGCTTCGTGGTAGGAGGGGCGGCAGTTAGTGTGGAAGTTTAGAGAAATTGCTTCACTGGAAGGAGCAGACGTAGAGGCAAGTATTTGTACCTGAATTAATGCAGCGCTTCGTATGTGTGGCGTTTGTTCGTGTCCATATTAACTTTGAAGCTGTTTACATAATCGCAGAATATGTGATTCATCCGTTAATAAATCCGTTGTAAATTAGAAGCACATTCTGTGCAACTGTCATAAACTAATTTGAAATTTACAACCACCGTTATGGCTGGCACATCGTAATGAAGTACTTTATTTCCGTATGCATGATTATGTCAAGGCCCTACATTCCGCCCGGCGGCGTATGTTTATGTTTTGGGTTTATACAAATTATAGAGTGCGAAATGAATGTCACCAGACTGTCACCGAAAATATTGAGTGTATAGGTAATAGGTAAGGCTAAGTCCGTCCAACCTAAGCCTTGCGCTTAAAAAGTAATTAAACTTTTTAAATCATCAAAAAAGAGATTACCAAAATTAACTTTAACAAAAATGGCCTTTTGTGCTCATCAGAACAAATTAAAACGGACGAAACAGTTCAGTAGAGACTACCAGCGCGTCCGCCCATAGTACTCCTGGGGGCCATATATTTCACCGCGATTTGGGAAACACTGACAAAAATGGCGGCGAAGCATTGGCATTTTGCGAATACCAAAAGTTCCGATAAACTCAAACGTTCAAATAGGCTGGAATAAATCATAGATAGAAATCACTGGATAAAAGTGGGCACAGTTGTTCCTGTGCCACCCCGTATTGGAAAAGTAGTGATGTTTTATTGTGGTTGTTTGTTAGAAATCACGGTGCACTTAAAAACCCATTCGTAACCTATCAGGTTTGTTCAGTTCAATCATCATTTGAAATTTTATTAGCGGCAGTCGCGCATAACGGAACGTTCATTCGGTAATAACCGCGTCGGTAGGCAGGTAATTGCAATTGCAATTTTGCATCCACAGGCTGCCTGACCATGACCGTGATGATCACGTACCAGGGCCCGAATTCTACTAAGTTCACTAGCATACGACAAGCGTGGCACAAACTTCAGCAAAAATGGCAAATACGAGGTATTTGGTATTCTACTAAAACCGTAATCCAATTCACAAGCGCCAGCGTGAAGCCAGCGTACTTCGTATTCTACTGTCCAAAACGTACTTACGCTGCTGGCGCCAGTTTGACACCAGCGTAAGCACGTTTTGGACAGTAGAATACGAAGTACGCTGGCTTGACGCTGGCGCTTGTGACTTGGATTCCGGTTTTAGTAGCATACCAAATACCTCGTATTGAAGTTTGTGCCAGGCTTGTCTTATGCTTGTGAACAGTAGAATTCGGACCCTGGTAGCCTAGCATGGTGACGTTTGTGAGACCGGTCTGAGGCATATCCGGAGGATGATAGCTTGCTGTGCTGCGTAGCGATGCTACCTGCTACTAATTATAACCTGCTGTTCATTAAAGATAAGTAAGGAACGACATAAGCTATGGAGTAATTCCGTGACCCGCCGTACCCAGAGTCATTTAATGATTTAAGGATTACTGAGTAAAGGATTTAGTATGTAAATTTAAACTTGGAACTGACTTAATGGTTGATTAAATCTCTGAGTGCGGCGGTTAGAGCAAATTTTACCAAACGAAAGAGTAACTTTTACTCGAGAGTATCTTCTACTTTTTCATAGACACCAGTGGCACGATTCGCGCGGCTTCGATATACGGATATCGAGACCTATATTGACAGATTCACATACAAAATCACTCGATATAGGTGTAGATATCGTATATCGAATGCGCGAGAATCATGCTCCAGCGACATGATTCTCGCGCCTTCGATATACGATATCACACCTTTATCGAGTGATTTCGTATGGGAATCTGCCAATATAGGTCTCGATAACCGTATATCGAAGACGCGAGAATCATGCTCCAGATCAGATCACCTCATTTTGAACTGTCATTGTCATACAAATTATCCCCGGGATAGTTAATCTCGTACAACTTTTCATTGGTAAAATTCAGCCTTAGCGTGTATTCCACGATTTATCGTTAACGAGAATAACTATCCCGGGGATAATTTGTATGACAATGACAGTTCAAAATAAGGTGATCTGATCTAGGTGTCACTGGTGTCTATGAAAAAGTAGAAGATACTCTCGAATAGGTAAAATCCAGGCTTAGTGTCATATTTTTGTTAAGGCATTTTATCATATTTCCGAGTTCTATAGAGCCATACTCCACCACCTTAGTTCAGATTTGTGGAGCGGTTTTACGACTACTACGGTTTTACGAGTCATCCGAAACTCGGAACAATAATTATAGTTTGCTATCGTAGTTGATTTAGTTCCGTGGTAGCGTGGGACTCGCGCTAGCTTTACGAGTGATGAGAGCGTGTTGCAGCGATAGCAGCAGCAGCGGTCCGCGCAAATGACATACCGGGAGTTTGTAAAACGGTCTGAGTGAGACCCGTTGGCTGGCTAGCTGGCTTAGTCCAAACTCACCCGCAGTACAATCTCGCCCGCGTTTAAGCCTTTTGGAAAATTTAAAAATTCTTATCCTTTTAATACCGTGTATGCCAGTCAGAGACTATATATGCAATTGACTGCGCCTGCGGGGGAATGCGGCTCGCCAAACATTAGTTGTATTCAACGTATGCAACCTATGAACGGTGATTGGAAGAGATCTCTTATTAGAGATAAGCTCGCCTTTGTACATGTTTTTTTCAATATTAAGTGTCTGTATTATGTTTTCTGTGCAATAAAGTATGAAATAAGTAAGTAAGTAAGTGAGTGACGGGCCGCCAGACAATTTCGCAGCGGCTGACCAATCACAGCTATCTTACCTCGTCCCCCGCCGCCCGTAAATTGGTGAGTTGTGTTTCAAAGGAAAATGTATCTATGCGCTCTCCACTGGATTAGTGCTCCCTGATGCCAGTCTATGTTACCTGCAAATAATGGAATCCGTCGTTCTACAGTGTTACTGGTAAGTTGACCTACAGATGTATCCTATCCTAAATAATGACAGATTTCATTGACAGTGACTTAAACATCAATGTCACGATGACCAAAGATAACCAGCTAGAGCAGTGAAGACCAGCGCTGTGCAGCTCACGCTCACAGCATTGCAGCTTGTGCTTGCCCTTTTGCCAAATTGTTATTATTATTATGAATTAATTGTGTATTTTGAAGTTGGCAATAAATTATTTTCTTTCTTTCTTTCAGTATGGCTGCTATAAAAAAATCACTCGACCAAAATCTAAAGCGGGCACATCACACACTAGGATGTAAAAGCCGCCTGCTGTAAGTGAGCAGCCAGCTTGGAGTGTTGCATTCACATACAGAAGGCGGCTCCACTCTAACACACCTTTACACCGTAGCAGATTGCCCCTGCGTGCGTGCGCTGCGGCGGGTGTGTGAGTAGCCCGTACATGGACTGGGCGAGTTCGGACTGGGGATGGGTGAGTATGGACTAAGCCGACGGGGCGGGGCGCACTGACTAGACTAGCAAACTAGAGTGCGTATTTTGTGGTAGCTGTAAAAATCTTACTGTGGGTACTACGTGTGCAGTCTTCTAACAATATTTTGACGCGTGAGTGACATTTACAGGGGAGCAGGGCATATAACAATAAAGGATGACTTTTGGGTCGTGACTCTTATGTATTCTTTGTAACTCGGTAAATGATTGCGGTTTCAGCTGTCACACTAGTCTATATTAATAATCACAAATATGCTTTAGTAATTTAATAAATTCACTATCCTTATTAAGGCGCCTCATGAATAAATTAGGGGTGTTTTTTTCATGTGTATTTCAGGAAATACTAGGCAAATCGTAATCAATTTCTGGTATATGTAATTTGACTGTATAATCTAGGGTTTTCATGAAGGTAAACGTGTTTGGATAAAATTTTCTCGATAGAAAATAAATCCAAAGTCAACCCTTTTTTCCAATATTTTTTCCTTTTTTACCGCAGTAGTAGTAAATATGATATTTCTATTAATTGTAATATGCGGGGAATTGTTGTTATTAGCGATTTGAAGATTGAAATGTAATTCCCTGGAATAGCCGATTTTTTATGTTTTTTTTTCCGTTTTGGCGCTTACGTTGATTCAGATTAGGCGCGAGCACACAATTGCCATCCCACTTATTCCTGTTCCCGACTTATATTTGCTTCTCACTTCCGCAATCTTCGTTGACCTTGGTTTGTAATTATTCATACCTCGCCTTAATTCTGAATGTTTGGTCACCGTACAATTCATGTTAAAACCTTTTTAAATAAAATTTTCAGAGGAGCAAGAACTGTCAAAATCAAAGGCTATAACAATTTATGACAAACGTAAAAAGTCAGTTGCGCTTGTAAAGGTAGGGTGACCAACTGACTCTGAAACAAAATAGTTCAACATATTAATATTTTTTGTACCAAAAAAAAATACTTAGCGAGCTCTCACCTACATCATAACATTCCTGACAAATAAGTAAATCTAAGCTTACTTTTTTTTACACGACCCCGCAGTTACCCTGTATTTATGCCCAAATACCATGTTTAAGCGGGAAACTTTAGCCTTTCTCTGCACGTTTATAAATAAATATAGAACATCGGTGCGTCCCATATGAATCACGTAATTCACGTACAGGCTCATCCAATGTAAAAACTTTTGATATAAAAATCATTAAAACTTGTTCCGTTAACGTTTTTTCATAACAGCTGCGTAAAAGTTTCCCTATTACAGGGTTCATTATGAGAGCCTCAAAGGTATTGCTGGGGGATGCCTTTTTACAATTTATGTATCCTGATAATATGGTGAAATTTAAGTGGTAAAAAGCCGAATGAATTTCAATACAATACAGTCAGAATTTTATTTACTGTACATGTTTACATATTGTTAGTAACCTAAATGTTTTGCCTCTTCTCTACATTGGACCACTTTGGGAGAAGAATTACTACGAATAACTCACCAAATGTGAACATTATGTCTCTGCCACTCCGTATCGACAAGGAAAACTTATTAAATTTTAAGTAGGTAAGAAAGCAACGGATATCGTCGACGTGGTCTATTGTTGATTTAGGAATCAAAAACCGCTTATAAATTGCCTATATTGTTTCATATGCTAGTTTTTACCAATGTGCGATTTAGAGCTGTCGGAGTTGAAGCCTGTCTTACCATTACAGACTGACATATTCCAATTACTGTTGATTGACTGATTGCCCACGGTATTGCTCCTCGTTTACAATCATCATTGCCTTCTGTTATTATTGCAATTCCAAGGGAGTAATTTATACTTTTATACCTTTTTATCAGTGGGTTGGGTAGATAAAGGCTAGAAACAATAGTAGTTTTAAAACTAAAAACACCCCTTTAAATCATTAAATGAGCCTAAATTCGATCAAACATGTTAAAACACCGTTTATACACAAGTGAGAAAAAATAGTTTCATAACTAACAACTTAACGGCAAAAGGACCTGTTAACTGAAATGAATAACTACAAACAACATTGAAAAACAAAGATGTGTCCAAAAATAAACTAGATTTACATCTGTCATCCAAGTCACACGATGCGTTTAGGGGAACTCAGCGAAATAAAAATAAAAGAGACGAAAAAAAACTGAACCGTTTAAGTGCTCTAAAAATATAACATTCACGTTGATTCAGATTAGGCGCGAGCACACAATTGCCATCCCACTTATTCCTGTTCCCGACTTATATTTGCTTCTCACTTCCGCAATCTTCGTTGACCTTGGTTTGTAATTATTCATACCTCGCCTTAATTCTGAATGTTTGGTCACCGTACAATTCATGTTAAAACCTTTTTTAAATAAAATTTTCAGAGGAGCAAGAACTGTCAAAATCAAAGGCTATAACAATTTATGACAAACGTAAAAAGTCAGTTGCGCTTGTAAAGGTAGGGTGACCAACTGACTCTGAAACAAAATAGTTCAACATTTTAATATTTTTTGTACCAAAAAAAAATACTTAGCGAGCTCTCACCTACATCATAACATTCCTGACAAATAAGTAAATCTAAGCTTACTTTTTTTTACACGACCCCGCAGTCACCCTGTATTTATGCCCAAATACCATGTTTAAGCGGGAAACTTTAGCCTTTCTCTGCACGTTTATAAATAAATATAGAACATCGGTGCGTCCCATATGAATCACGTAATTCACGTACAGGCTCATCCAATGTAAAAACTTTTGATATAAAAATCATTAAAACTTGTTCCGTTAACGTTTTTTCATAACAGCTGCGTAAAAGTTTCCCTATTACAGGGTTCATTATGAGAGCCTCAAAGGTATTGCTGGGGGATGCCTTTTTACAATTTATGTATCCTGATAATATGGTGAAATTTAAGTGGTAAAAAGCCGAATGAATTTCAATACAATACAGTGAGAATTTTATTTACTGTACATGTTTACATATTCTTAGTAACCTAAATGTTTTGCCTCTTCTCTACATTGGACCACTTTGGGAGAAGAATTACTACGAATAACTCACCAAATGTGAACATTATGTCTCTGCCACTCCGTATCGATATCGGCGTGACGCTGTGGAGTTGGTCATAGTTACTACACGAGTGAGTAACTTCTAAGTTTAAAGTTCATAGTTTCCTAAGTCTTGCATGTACATTGTACAGTACATTAAGCACATACTATGCGTTTGAGATGAATCGAGCAGGACGAATAATTTCATTTATTAGACCTGGCAACAAGGAAAACTTATTAAATTTTAAGTAGGTAAGAAAGCAACGGATATCGTCGACGTGGTCTATTGTTGATTTAGGAATCAAAAACCGCTTATAAATTGCCTATATTGTTTCATATGCTAGTTTTTACCAATGTGCGATTTAGAGCTGTCGGAGTTGAAGCCTGTCTTACCATAACAGACTGACATATTCCAATTACTGTTGATTGACTGATTGCCCCCGGTATTGCTCCTCGTTTGCAATCATCATTGCCTTCTGTTATTATTGCAATTCCAAGGGAGTAATTTAAACTTTTATACCTTTTTATCAGTGGGTTGGGTAGATAAAGGCTAGAAAAAATAGTAGTTTTAAAACTAAAAACACCCCTTTAAATAATTAAATGAGCCTAAATTCGATCAAACATGTTAAAACACCGTTTATACACAAGTGAGAAAAAATAGTTTCATAACTAGCAACTTAACGGCAAAAGGACCTGTTAACTGAAATGAACTCTACAAACAACGTTGAAAAACAAAGATGTGTCCAAAAATAAACTAGATTTACATCTGTCATCCAAGTCACACGATGCGTTTAGGGGAACTCAGCGAAATAAAAATAAAAGAGACGAAAAAAAACTGAACCGTTTAAGTGCTCTAAAAATATAACGTTCAAATATAGAATTCAGTCCGTAAATTAGTCAAACGGGTAGACGTGTGATATGGATACAAAAACACTACAGTGCTACAAACTTATCTGAGCCGGTGCGCCGGTGACGCAAGCGCATACAAATGAAATTTAATATTGGCTACTTAGTTCTAGTAGCCGTCAGTTAGTTAGTCGCTTTCCAACGACGATCTTTTGGCGTGTGAGTGACGTTTTCAGAGGGGCGCCAGTTCTACGCAACCTAATGCAATGAACGTTACGAGTAGTTTCTACCTGTCACCGCACGCGCCGTAAGATCGTTGGACAGCTGTACATTGGGCTGTAACACTAGTTAAGTACCTAATTGTGAAATTAATATAAATATGATGGATAGTGATATAAGATAAAGCACCTAAGCTAAAAGTAAAATAGTTTTTTAAGTGTACTTCTTAAACGGCGATTCGAGGGGTCGAATTAATACTAAAATTTCTATGAATTTGTGTTGGTTGTAAAGATTCCTAAGGCGGCAAAACCAATCATAGATGGTATAGTTATCTACAGTTTAGTTGTACACTCGTAACAAAACATAGGATAAGCGCCTGGCATCCTGCGCGGCTCGGGCCGATAACCGACCTTGTTGATACCAGTGCAAGTACAACCGCAGATAATAGCCGAGAACTGCTTCCAAAAATAGCAAGATAACTAGCTTGTGTCCTGCTAGTCAAAAAATATACTCTTTAGGAACTGTCAAAACGGTACTTTTGTTCCTGAGTTCTATGAAATAGTACTACGTGACTTCATAATGGCGTGCGTGTGGCATCAAATTCTGTAATTTTTTTTTCAAAAAAGAATACTGTATAAAATACAACCGCTGAAAATATTCAATTTTGAGATTTTCAAGCTATTTTGTACATAATGCTTCAACTTGTTCCTAGATTTATTTGATTACCTTGGATTGGCCACAACCCAATATTAGAAAACCACTAAAGAACAGTTATTTATGTATATTGTATATAATGCAAGTATATCCATAACTGTACAAAGGCTCTATGATTCATACATACAGCTTTGTACTATAATGGCTTTCAACATTCCAAAAAACATAAAGTAAAGGAAACATGCGATCAAATGCGAGTTGGACTCCTAAACGAAGGGTTCCGCACCATCCTACAAAAAACCGTAAAAAAACGTGTCTTGTATGGTGTCTATAATCTTTATTTTTAGGAAATGTGTAGAAAGTGACACAGATTGTCTGAAAATTTCAGCTCTACCCATTGGTTCATGAGATATAAATATTCAACTGACAGACGCACGAACGGACAGCAAAGGCTTAGAAATAGGGTCAAGTGTGTAGGTAGTTTTGGTATTCGGGTACGGAACCCTAAAATCCGTGTTTGTAGTAATACCCGTCAGGACATTCCGTCCTTTATCTTTCCTTTTAGCATTCCTTCCATTTACGATTCATAACAAGGCTGACACATGTATTGTTAACGTCATTTATGGACGGTTTATCGAAAACCTGTTCATTATTGTAAAGTTCCATTAATACTATCTCAGAGGCCACATCTCGAGCTACAAAGACTAATAACGTCTCTGACGGACGATTTAGTGATTTTAGGCGAGGGGCGCGCGGCCCAAACTCGAAAATGGACTTTCGGTATTTTCGGACGGGTCAATTGATTGAATTTCGTGGCTGATCGGTCACCGTCACTCACAAAGGCCGAATTAATGGCCAAAAGAAATGACATGAACCGGCCTTTAATGAAAATGTTTAATCGTATTTTTGCTCCTTTAACCGTTTTCGTTCGTACTTTCGTTTATACCCTTACCTTTGATCGTGTCTTCCAATTTTGAATCTGAGAACAAAGAACAGGCACGTTAAAAATAATCTCCTGATATAAAATCTGTATAAAACACTCTCACCGTTATAATTTGGCAATAATTGAAACAAAAAGTAAACTTTAGAAAAAACCGACTTCCACAAACCCTATTTGATTAGATTGAGTTTAATACAAACTGTAACCCCTTATCCCCCCACCCTTGGGGAATTAATTTTGTCAAATCCCATCTCAGTGCTACCCCACGCTACTAAGGAACCTCTGTACAAAGTTTCATGGCTCTAGGTCCACCGGTTTAGGCTATGCGTTGCCTGCCCGTCAGCCACGCATTGTATTTGTACCTAGTATTGAGCAGATCTGGTGGCCATATGTGGTCTTCATCAGCAGTTCCGCATCACAATATTATGCTTACCATGTGCATTTGCACGAGTTATTATGAAAAACACAAAAATCACTATAGGTCTGCCTATAATATTTGAAGAGTTCTCTCGATTTCTCCAGGATCCCATCATCAGATCCTGACCTGGTGTCAATGGGACCACCCTTGAGGTATTACCTATACGCCGAAAAAAGATTTGTTCAAATCGGTTCATAATTGGCGGAGCAATCGCGTAACAAACATAGAAAAAAAAAAAAAAACATACGGGTCGAATTGAGAACCTCCTCCTTTTTTTGAAGTCGGTTGAAAAGGAGAATCATCACAAAATCTAGACCCGACACAAATTAAATGTCTCTTAAAGTAAAGCGTATAATTAACTAAATAATTGTTCTTAGGGTACCGTACCCGAAGGGTGCCAAATGGGACCCTATTACTGAGACTTCGCTGTCCGTCTGTCCGTCCGTCCGTCCGTCCGTCCTGTCTGTCACCGGGTCCGTCTGCACGAACCGTAATAGGTAGAAAGCTGAAATTTTCACAGAATGTGTACCTATATCTGTTGCGGCACCAACCACAAATACTGAAATACGAGAGATATTGCAAATTAAAGGGGGCCCCGATACAAAAGACGTGTTTAGATACACTTACGCATTTCAAAATGGAGATCTTGACTGAAACTGTTTATTTATTGTCATAGCAACCATTTCATAGACACATATACTATACATTTAAATATGATAGCATATTTCGCGTCAACCCACATGGTTGTGGTAGCTCAGCCGGTATGATGTAGACTCTCAATCCGGAGGTCGTCGGTTCAAATCTCGTGAAGGCATAAACTTTTTAAATTTTCTTTTTGTTTATTTTTTTATTGTTTTGAGTGCTTTTGATTTGTTGTACGATGGTACGGTACCCTTCGTGTGCGATACCGACCCGCACTTAACCGATTTTTTTTTTCTAACATTATTTGATAATAATCTACACAAAAAGAGATCCCTTTCATTTTTGTCGAGTCTGGGTTTTCGTACATCCAGAGCATTTTCCTAAAGGGAGTGATTTGTAAAAAGGGAATACCGTAACGAGTTTTCACATGCAGTAGAGAGCTCGTTCGGTTGCAAGCTAGGCCTGAAGGGCTCTCCGGTCCTCTCCTTCGTTACCCGGGACCACGGGACCATTAGGCCGAGGGAGCTACGATTTCCAAATAGTCCCACCTCCCGATTAACAGACTATCTGGTATTGTTGTGTTAGTGTGTGTGCGTGTGCCTTGAGTGTGTGTGTGTGTGTGTGTGTGTTTAAGCACTTTTTATATATACTGTACATTATTTTTTTTGTAAATTAGGTTAAGTTGTATAATAATCTGTATATAATTAAGTATCGTAGATACTTCATAATTTGTTCCAATACCGCAACGTAAACCAGAAGGGCGTGAACGAATTTGATGTTATGTTTACGAGACTGAAAGATACTTTGTCAATTTATCTGCATGCATACAGATAGTACCCACAGAGGCACAAAAACCTTTACGAGATACGAGTAAGATTGAGCCATACTCTACAACGCTGACTCGGTGCAGATTTTAAAGTAGCTTTCAAATTCCTACCCATCTTATTAATAAACATAGACTTAAACAGTAGTAACTTTACTGCAAGCATTATTTCATATTCATATTCCTAATCTTTATTGCACTGTAACTGAATTACATTTAGTGCGCAAAGGCGAGCTTATCTCTAAAGAGAGAATTCTACCAGCAAACCTAGGCAGTACAGGAAATATGGTGCTGAGAGGACAGTCCTAGTGCACAAAGATAAAAATAAACTGGACAAAACTGTGTGAAAGTATCTTACTCTACTCCCCACTTATAAATAAAAAAGAAAGAGTTCAACCTGATAGTAACTAGTCCCAGAGTAAGGAACTATTGAAACAGAGTAGAGTGTTTTTATTAATATGACGATACTTGTCTTGACAAAGTCGCATAATCGGCAGGCGTCGTAGCACTTATATCCGCTCTTAATAAGGGGTCCCTTGCCTAATTGACTTTACAGCGGATTAATATGGTGGGCGAGCGGATCGAAGTTACAGTCAACGACGACTGTATAACGTTTGGGAGTGGCACTGTGCCCTGCGTATTAACGGAACGTTATTTACATGTTTGTCCATATTAACCCTGTATACAACTCTGTGCACTTTATCCACCTATTTTTAACGATATGTCCTGGAAATAAAGTCAAAACCAATAAAAATTCTGCATGACTTATTAAAGGGATATTATATAGTAAAAACATGTTTGCTGGGATTAAATTGCTGAAATATTGACATCTCGTAATCGAGAGTTTACGCCAAAGAAGCAAAAGACCATGATCATAGCATGTAAATTTACAAAAGGACGTATGAAAATTTACCAGAATTCAGAAATAAAAAGCGCTATCAGAATCTAAATTGTTGCTACGGGTGTAAAAAAATACACAGTCAAAATTGAACGAGAAAATTGCCACTTCAAATTCTATCTACATTTTGATCAGCTCAGTTAAAACTGCTAAAGCGATTGAAAGCATCCGCATGAAGCGCGAATTAAAAAATCGATACCAATTGAACGCATTCCTATGAATGAGAGACTGAAATTTTCAATAACTGGCTCGTCGACTGCATGTATTCAGACGTGCAGCACTTACTCTCTTACCTACCCGATCTCATTAAAAGGCTGGTGGCACTCAATTATAGTTGTAAAAATTGTACTGGAAATTTTATCGAACGTAATTGAGGCGACACAACTCTCTCTCTTCGGATTCGAGTTCGGTTTCGCCAGCCACATCAGAGGCTCAAGCAGGAATAATTATACCAGAGTGAAAAAGTGTTCGAATTCAGATAAAATTAACCTTATGGCATTGTACATAAGAGTCACCGACATTTGAATTCCAATACTTTTTCGACGCGTAAATTTTCCTGCTTCCTACACTGAAGACACAAGAAAAAGATAGCAGAAGTCGCTGTCGTCGTACGTATACGACGAAGAGGTAGAGGAGGAGGTAGGTTAGACGAAGAGGTAGAGGAGGAGGTAGGTTAGACGAAGAGGTTGATAAGGTATAGATTTATTCAAAAATACTTAATTATTTACAGATTATTATACAACTTAACCTAATTTACAAAAAGAAAATGTACAGTTTATAAAAATAAATTAGGTATATTGTTTACAGCGAACATAAAAAAGACATGCTGCTGCCGGACGTGAATGTTTCATTTATTCCATTCATGTTTCAGTTAATTTCTCTATCATTCTACTTTCATTTCACCAAACTAATTTAAATACATCTACTTGTAACAAACAATGTTTTGTTATTTCTCAACTTCCTTTCAAAAGTTTTGTATAACTTATCGGGAATTCCGAAGTTGTTACGGTAAAATGTTGTCACTTCCAATTTGCTTCAAAAACATATTTTGATGAACAGCGAAGAAAGTTATGTTGGCTTCTAGTTTAAATATTTTCGCCCCGCAATCCTGAGTGAATTCGTATTTTGATTGATTACATTACACTCAAATGAATATTTACAATACTTAACAAAGACATAAAGTCCATAATGAACCCAAGTCCGAAGTATAAAGAAGAAAATATTGTTTTAACAATTAAGGTCCATTAGCACCAAAAACTTAATTACGATTAGCGTCATAATTATATTTAGCAGCTGTCAAAATGTATGAAATATGACAAACTTAATTGCGATTAGCGCGCTAATCACAGTATTTTTGGTGCAAACGGCCCTAAATTATTGATTTGTTTGTCAAATGAACAAGCAATCAATAGCAGATTGTTTACCAAGGGAGTAAAGAACTATTTTTAGGGCGAGAGTGTTTTTGGAATCCTGAGCGATCGAGGGCTCGGGACTCAAAAGTAGAATCCTGCGGGAGCGACGGATTCAAAGTACATCACTCGAGCCAAAAATAGTTTTTACTCCTGAGGTGGACACTCTACTTTTCATCACCCTCTTTGAGAAAAGTAGTAAGTAATCAATAAAATAACATACATGTACCTATACAGGGTGTAACAGAAAGGGGTGTACAAGCGGAAAGAGGGACATTATTCTGAACAACTTTCACTATGGGACCGACTTGATCAGAGCAACTTTATTTTTATTAACTCAGTACATTTCGGGCCTAGCGCTCAGCTGATCTGTATGGTGGAGTGAAAAATAATGTTGCTCTGATCCAGTCGGTCCCATTGTGAAAGTTATCCTGAATGATGTCCCCAACAACTTTCATTCGGCTTGTACGCCCCTTTCTGTTAGACCCTATATTTATTTACACAATTGTCGTGATATGTTGTGTGTAATGGTTTGTTGGAAGAAATCTCTTGTTAGAGATAAGCTCGCCTTTGTACATTGTCTATCTATTACAAGTTTTCTGTATCTCATTGTTGTGTTAGTACAATAAAGAAATTACGAATATATCCTCCACATAGTTAAAGCCTGTTTAGTATGGGCTAAATCTTGAAAATTAGTTCAAAAAGCATTTACAGATAACCACTTTGTTCCTCTTGATTTTTCTACAGGATTACAGTTTTTACATACCTGTGTATTCCTCGTGATTTTATTGGTAACAGATCTTGTATTTGTCATTCGCGTTTGTTGTTGTATCATCTGAAGTTGAAATAATTACGGCATTCAGATTTGGCGCGCTTTGTTTACAAATTTTCCACAACTTTTTAATTATTTGGTCCGTGTTTCGATATCAATTCTGTAAGGTTGTTTCTCTCTTGTCACCAATCGGTGTCAATCGATTCGGTCGATCGGATTATCTAATCTGTGCCGAGTACGCATTTTAGTACAAACTTTTTTTTGATTGGCTGCGTTTAGAATAGATCTCTCTTATAATTGAATCTGTCAGCCTGAATGGTAGTGAAACTAATTAGTGACAGCATTTATTCCCTTTGTACTGGACACAAAATTAAAAAGTTACTTTTAGTCCCTAGGGACTAAATGACCTACTTTAGTCCCTGTTTGCCGGGACTAAAGTAGCTCTTTTTGAATAGATGTGATGAAAAATCTGTTTTCAACACATCTATTCGAAAAGGGCTCCTTTAGTCCCGGCAAACAGGGCTGTCCGCGCTGTTTGTGCTGAAGTATTTTTTTATTTGCGAAGTCGCCCGCGCACACTAACTAACCTTACATTTTATTTGTTCATATCCATAAAGAGACTGATATCAAAACACGAACCAAATAATGAAAAGTTGAATAAGAAAATTTAGAAAACTGCGCCAAATCTGAATTCCTTTGTGTATTTCCATCGTGCACATTGCTGTTTAGTGACGCAAATCACTCTAGTTCAAAATAAAGTCACACCTTAGAGTCCCTCTATAGTTAAAAAAAATAATTCATCAGGCCATGGCGAATGTCAAAAAATAGGGTAAGGTGGGAAGGATGAGTAATAGGTCACATTGCATTCAGAAATATTTTGCACAATCTATAGGTAACTTAGTTTGTTCTTTTCAATCCTATTTCACGGAAACTCTTTCCTTCCCTGCTACGCTTATATTCTGTAATATGTAGGTCAGTCCCACAGTCTCTTCGGCGGTTTGTAAAGAAGTGGTAAAATAGTAAACGGTGGAAAGTATTCATTTGCGTTCCAGTTTTAAAGTACCAATGCCAAAGCAACGTGTTTCGTAGTAAAAAATGCACTAACGTTTATGCGGAACGATATTGCCGGGAAATGCACATGTATTACAGATGCTTATGGGTACCGCAGTAAACACAGCTATTAGTGCCCAAGCAGCACTGAAAAAGAAGTCGAAAAGAAACAGCATTCAGTAAGTTAAGTTCCTGTGGTGATTCTGGAAGTAACTAAATAAGTAAATGAAGCCCAATGTCCCCACCGAGGGGCATAGGCCTTTACCCGGATACGAGTAAGATTGAGCCATATTCCACCACGCTGGCTCAGTGCGGGTTGGTGGAGGGATTTTACGACTATTACATACTACCAAGTAGTGATAGCAGTCGGTAGCATAACGTGCCATCCAAAACACGAAGCGTCCGATAAAATGTACGACAAATTAATGATCTCATTGGTACATGGTCAGCATCGAGATTGCAGCATTCATCTCCTGCGTGAGAAGCAATGGTGAAACTCACTAGAAAACGGAGCTCTAGATTCTGGAAGTAACTTAGTAAAATGTAGATGTAACATCAGATACATCTCCTCTCGTATCGCTAGAGTCATCGAAGAGGTCTGAGGCAAAGGTTTGTCAGGCAATTTATAGAAAATAATGTTTCAATTATTTATTCCTTTCCACATCTCCCTGATAGACATTTTCAAGTAATCTTACATTGACAGATACAAAACATTAGCTCTGCACTGATTTATTCAGCACTTTCCTTACTGAAACGTTTCTCCTCTCCCTCTGACATTAAACATTTATGAAAAAGCGTCCTGAAAACAGAAATACGACTTCCAAACAAAGAGACAGCTATCTTACATCAACATTGTTGTTGATACAACAATTAGATTGTATACATCCCTGTAATTGGCTACTGACAAAGGTTGGTAGTCAATTTAGATGCTTTTTTTAAATATATAAAAAATAATAATGCGACATTATAACATTGTCATTAGGAAATATATTTTTGACCTAGTTTAGTTATTTATAGGTAGTTTAGTTTTTTACCTATACTTTAGTTATAATTAATAATTTGTTATTGTATATAAACTGTTATTATGTGATATAGGTAATTAAATATAATATCCTACTAGAAATAGATAATTCTAATATCGACGAGCCTATTTTTTTATAACGACGACGCGGCCTTATATTATAGTCTTCAACGTCTGACATGTATTTTATATTCGTTGGACTACCTTGTCATGTAGACAACTGTGGCATGATCCTCGCGCATTCGATATACGATACCTACACCTATATCGAGTGATTTCGTATGGGAATCTGTCAATATTGGTCTCGAATCTCGATATTCGTATATCGAAGGCGCGAGAATCGACCCGCTGTTCAGTACATTGATGCAACAATCAGTGTTGCATTGTTGTACTTCACTTTAAAAATGAACAAGCATTGCGCTTACCATTTTGAGAAAGTATGACAAAAAACAATTCAATCTCCCGAACAAAAGTTCCCACAGTGCAAATTTCGACGGCACTAGCTCATATCCTCTCTCTGGCGGCCTCCGGATTATGATACTTTGGTTAGACAAATGGGGTATTGGAAAGTAGGCAAATAAATACTACTAGACTACTACACAGTACACAACCGTCCGTAAAACTCCACGGCCCGTGATTTTCAACCTACCCACAAGATAAAGTTCAAAACCTATGAAAAAAACAGAAAAAATATTTTAGTCTTTTGTGGACTTTGTAGGAGCTAGTAGTTAACATGTAGTGAGGGATAGCCCATGTATCATAAAGTTTTGAAGTATTTAATATTGTTCAAAATTGCCTGTGTACCCTCTGGGAAGTAACTGTCTCCCATGATACAGGTTTTTCCTACTTTGGGAGGCAGGGACCTTAAATCTGTAAAATGTTACTATTTTGAACAATAAATTATTCTTAAATTAAATCTGCTAAATATGCCAACCCGTACCTATATTGTGTTAAATACTTACTTATGTTGTATGTGAAATTAAGGCTTATATGACAGAAATTAAATTTACAAAGAACGAGGCATCGAAAGAAACAGACAAAGTATTAAGTCAGATAACCACGAATCACCCACAAAATTGTTGCATGGCAATTTTAGAAGGTTTAAACCAAGAAATAAACAGGAAACGTAGAAGAAGAAGACAATGCTCCTAAAGATTACTTACTTATTGCACAGAAAACATAAGACACAAGATTCATAATATAGATAATTTTCAAAGGGCAAATTTTAGTAGTTTCGGTACCTAACGTGCACCCGTTTCATAACCGCCAGGCAGTCGGGACGAATCTATAAATCATGGGAGCCCACGTAAGCAGTTCGCGTCGTGCTACGTAGATCTTTTGTTTTACTTCTTGAACTTTACCGTTGAAATTTCCGAGGAACAAAAGGTAGTCTCGAATGTACATTCTGAATATACGATGTTGAATGAAGTGATAAATTTCACTTCGCCCTCCCCAATCGCCATTATTTAAAAATATATTTTCAGCTTTTCATCGGTCCCTCCTAGCATAAAACTTTTATGTGTAGGTAATATGCTAAATTGTGGCTATTTTCAACCGACTTCAAAAAAAGGAGGAGGTTCTCAATTCGACCCGTATGTTTTTTTTTTTTTTTTTTTTTCTATGTTTGTTACGCGATTGCTCCGCCAATTATGAACCGATTTGAACAAATCTTTTTTCGGCGTATAGGTAATACCTCAAGGGTGGTCCCATTGACACCAGGTCAGGATCTGATGATGGGATCCTGGAGAAATCGAGAGAACTCTTCAAATATTATAGGCAGACCTATAGTGATTTTTGTGTTTTTCATAATAACTCGTGCAAATGCACATGGTAAGCATAATATTGTGATGCGGAACTGCTGATGAAGACCACATATGGCCACCAGATCTGCTCAATACTAGGTAGGTACAAATACAATGCGTGGCTGACGGGCAGGCAACGCATAGCCTAAACCGGTGGACCTAGAGCCATGAAACATTGTACAGGGGTTCCTTAGTCGCGTGGGGTAGCACTGATATAGCATTTGACAAAATTAATTCCCCAAGGGAGGGGGGGATAAGGGGTTACAGTTAGTATTAAACTCAATCTAATCAAATAGGGTTTGTGGAAGTCGGTTTTTTTCTAAAGTTTACTTTTTGTTTCAATTATCTCCAATACGACTCGTCCCAAAACAATCGATTCAGACCTTATTATCCGAGCACAAGTTCACAAAACTGAAATTATGCAACATTACGCAAAAACATAATCACAACGTGTTGCATCGGAATTATCGATTCACTCCGGCTTCAGAGGCGCTGGGGCCCAATCCTGCTAAGCTCAATGGCCAGTCAGTGGCAATGACAAGACGACTACGCTCAACTTTACGTATGTATTATATTGCTTTTGGACTATCTTTTTAACCGACTTCCCAAAGGAGGAGGTTTACAATTCGTCCGGATATTTGTTTTTTTTTTTATGTATGTTCCCCGATAGCGCCTAGACGGATGGACCGATTTGGAAAATTAATTTTTTGTTTGAAAGGGTTTACCTTCCCATTGGTCCCATTGACACCAGGTCAGGATCTGATGATGGGATCCTGGAGAAATCGAGGGAACTCTTCAAATATTATAGGCAGACCTATAGTGATTTTTGTGTTTTTCATAATAACTCGTGCAAATGCACATGGTAAGCATAATATTGTGATGCGGAACTGCTGATGAAGACCACATATGGCCACCAGATCTGCTCAATACTAGGTACAAATACAATGCGTGGCTGATGGGCTGGCAACGCATAGCCTAAACCGGTGGACCTAGAGCCTTGAAACTTTGTACAGAGGTTCCTTAGTAGCGTGGGGTAGCACTGAGATGGGATTTGACAAAATTAAGTCCCCAAGGGGGGGGGTAAGGGGTAACAGTTTGCATTAAACTCAATCTAATCAAATAGGGTTTGTGGAAGTCGGTTTTTTCTAAAGTTTACTTTTTGTTTCAATTATATTGATATTCAATGGCAATACCGAAAGGGATATTACTATTAATGGAATCAGTGCTCGGATGAACATTTTCCCTGAAACACAGCCGTGAATCAATGAAAACAAATCTAGTACATTTTAACTTTATTTTGGTTTTATACAATCTTGACTACAAACAATATCACTATTCATAACTATTAACATTCCAATTAAAATTATCCATCGAATGAAAAAATATTACCCACGTGGAGAGCGTCGTAGCAATTAAAATGAACCATTGAATGAAAAAATCATTACGTGGAATGCGTTTAAGCTTTTTTTAAGTAATTCAGACCCGCCAAAAAGATAGGTTTCATCAATATTGCCAAAACACGTTTTTATCACCAAAATATGTAAGAGAGGCGCTATAAATTCTCCCTGTTTAGCGATAAATAACCGAGCCACCGCCCGTGCCAAGCTTTTTGCCTTCCAGAAAGCGGAGGGGCTGTGAAATTCAAACTAAGATCAATTTGACTTATTCTGGTAAAAGCGGCCTCAGCTATAAATTCTCGAAAGTCACAGTGAAATTTTCTTCCACACCAAAAAGTAGGTGCAGTTTTACCGTTTACTTTCAACATGAACAGGTTAACCTAACATGGACCAGGTTGTAAATATGATCTTTTGTAAGGCAAGAACTTAGAATAATAAGCGCCCGTTATTATTCTAAGGGCAAAAATCAAAGTGTTAGATTAAATCTTTTATCTACTCTCATGTCATAAAGTTCGCAAACTTGAAATCGAAGGAAGATTTAAACAAAGAGGTTCATTGATCTGAGGTTTGATAGTGTGGCCCATACTCCGCGCATGCGCTGTGGTATCCAGCATATAGTATATATAGTTTTGGCGGCAACGGAATTTATGTGGAAATATTGTTGTGTTTTAACTTTAATTTTTGTAGGAGAGATACTTAAGTATGAGAGTAGATAAAGTAGTATACGAAACTGCACATAACTAGGTATTAAAACTCTCGTGGGATACTATTACGGTTTTTATGTCCTGCCATGTCGTCATCTCTGATGCTAAGCTAAGGTGTAGATTCCCTTTCAAATAATTTACATATCTTCATCTGGAGTCTGAAGTAAATAGGACATTCCAAGAAGCACGTTGCATCTCCCAAATTCACGTCAACTGCAATACAAATAACCCGAGGCGACAGCTACAGCTAGATTAGATTTCCGATTCGTGTCTGCTAGAATTTAGATGCTAAATAATTTATGTCGCCTCAGTCAATACCATCGGGATACCTTTGGACCAGGCTTTTATCCAAATCAAACAGATTGAAAACTGACGACGGCACTACCATTTGTTTCCTTGGATGATAATTTGCATAATGAATGTGGTAAATATGGGTGAGACACCTTATGTGTCACGTTAGCGAGATAATTGGAAGTAGAGATGAATTGATTCTTATACCCTATCCAATATAACAGACAACTTGACAGCTGACCTAAAACTTCATAAAATCCACTTTTTAAACACAAGGGGTGTTACCATAACAATCGGAAAGAATCAAAATTGTTTATTCAGTTGAACTAACAGAAGAGTTGTCATCGCCATGACTGCTATCAGCACTTAAAGATATTATTATTTGGATTTTATGAAGTTTTAGGTTAGCTGTCAATTTGCTTGTTATATTGTTGCTTGTTCTTATTATCTCACAAACGTGATACTTCCGGGTACTCATTTTTATTATATGTCCTCATGAGCCAAAGGAAGAAATTCAGAGGTCGCCTTCAACGCCATTTGTTGGTTAAGAATCTATGCACTAAAGTATTTCAGTTCCTTCCAGTGGTGGTTATAATTCTAAACACGTAGCTATTCTTTAGTTTAAACTACAACTAAAGAGAATACTGTAGACGACAGACGTGTTATACAAAAAATCTTTTAATACTTTGGCTGGATGTTGGTAAACAACAAAAAGTTATGCGAAAAGATCTATCCCGGGGATAATGTTTGATAATGACAGTTCAAAATGAGGTCATTCTATGAAAAAGTAGAAGATACTCTCGAGTAAAAGTTACTCTTTGTTCGTTAATTAATGGTGCACTGCATATGAACGGTAAAATAAAAAATGGTCGTAAAAAGGAAGTTCCATAAAATTCCAGATTAATTCCACCAGATTTGAGTAGGGGTTTTCAATCAGTCCTTTCGTTCACGAAAATAAAATGAAAATTGACGAAACGTAACACACAAAGAGCCTTCCAGTGAATTTGGTCCACGGCTGAAAGTACATGATAGGTAGAAAATACTACTATATAAAGGGTTTGGGATCTGATACATTTACAGAGCTAGAGTCTGGCAACGCAACAGGAAAAATGTATCCAAATGATGTTGGTTTGCTGGAGACCCGTAATGCCCGTAATGAACACTGTAGGAGACTTTTAGCCATATGCTTACAGTCATTCAACGATTTTTTGGCTAATGACTTGATCAGTGACGTTTATAAGTAGGCGCCAGCTCTACGCAACTTAATGCAACGAACCTGTCATCAACACAGACCTTTCATTCCTCATTGGTCATCAAGCGTTAGTTCCGCCTGTCACCGCGCGCCAAGAGATCGTTGGAAATCTGTAGTTGTATGCTTGCAACTCCTTAACTTATAAAGGACAAGGGCAGGATTATATCTCATCTTACTAAAGCGTTAAACACCACTTATACCAAAGAAATTTTTCATACTATTATGGAAGGCATAAAACACCACATAAAATATATTGTATTGATTGGAAATTCAAATGACTTTCTTTGAAGTTGTTCCGAGTAAAAATGCACAGAATCCACTTTTTAGGGTTCCGTACCCGAAGGGTGCCAAACGGGACCCTATTACTGAGACTTCGCTGTCCGTCTGTCCGTCCGTCCGTCCGTCCGTCCGTCCGTCCGTCCGTCTGTCACCAGGCTGTAACTTATGAACCGTGGTAGCTAGACAGTTGAAATTTTCACAGATGATGTATTTCTGTTGCCGCTATAACAACAAAAACTAAAAATCAAAAGAAATTTAATATTAAGGGGGGCTCCCATACAACAAACGTGATTTTTTTGCTCATTTTTGCTCGATATTGATAATGGTAGCAGGTAGACGCTTAAAATGTTCACAATATATTGAGTATATTATTTACTTAAAAAATAAATAATTAAATTAAAATTAAATTAATATTTCGGGGGGGCTCCCATACATTTTTTTTGCGGTTTTTTATAGATAATGGCACGGAACCCTTCGTGCGCGAGTCCGACTCGCACTTGGCCGGTTATTTTATTTGACATCAACAGATGAAGGTTGTTTCCAACCATAATCTTTGGTTGTTTCGTTCGAGTTTTTCCTTGCCGGCACGATTTTTCTTTGGAAATATTTTCCGATATCTTAAAAACTGTCATTAACCCCTCCGTCGACACATCTTATCTGTCTTTTGTTCTCCATTGTTCGGTTGTTCGACCGGTGTGCTTCTGAGAGAGAACCAGTCAAAAGATCAAAAATTAATTCTTACAGTATCGACCCTATGAATAAAAAATCTATCATATATGATTTTTCCTGTCAATAGGAATAACGTTACAAATTCGTCGAGATATAATGTTAGATGGAAAAGTAACAGTGTTCTTTGAAGAGCATCTTTGTCAAAAATCTCTTAATTGAGTTGAGGGTAAATAGGGTGGGAGAAACGACTAAGCATGTGGGCGTGCTTTTTACTCCTCAGCATATTTCGTATTCTTCTTCTACGTCATCAGCATTTTTGCGTAAACTGCATTTTTGCGTAAACTGCAATACTAAGCCTCCCCAATTGACCATCATTTCTGCGGCCTCTCTCGTCCATGTCTCGGACCGGCTGTCCTGCTGATGTCATTGGACCATATTTCGTAATGCCAGTCTACAACTCCTTAGATTTTTCTGGAAGTAATACTCGCTATTGGTCTTTCGTAAGTTCCCTGGAGGTGCACTAAAGACTCGAGCAATCAATTGAATCGCCAGCGATACCGATTGAATTCCGCTTCCATTGCCAACTGCAAGAGAGACGGTAAAGAACTGCGGATGTGACCTACTAGAAAACCAAACTAAGGAATAAAACAATTTCGAATTTCGAATAATAAGAAAACTATCTTTGAGCGAGCTCAGTGTGGTCTATGGCTTTCGCGATGGCTCTCACGCAATGAGATGGCCAGGTTCAAATACCGGTGGACCAATGAGATAAGGAATTTACCGCTGGTGCTTTGTACCTTTGGATGGTTTTAACTGTCATGGAAAACTTCGTGGGAAACCTTTTATTACTCTATAGCGGCAATGGGCTAGCCCGCTGTCGAGCCAAAACTGGCTAAAAGTGGCCACAATTGTGTCTCTGCCACCCTGTATGGGAAAAAGTCACGCTTTTTGCTCTGATGAAAACCTTATTTCTTATATCGCGGAGATATACCTACCTACTTGCCAAATTCAACAGGTGGCAAGAACTTTTGTTATTCAGAAAAATAAGAATGAAGTTGGTCGCGTTTAGAATCTGCCAAACAAAATCTTATAGAAATATTTAAAGAGATTCGGAGACTTTAATCAAGTATGAAAGACGTTGAGCTTTCCGTGATATTTTATAAATACGGAATTCCTGCTGGTAACTTGTGAAGGTTATTGCGCCTGTCGTTGTATAAAACGAATATTGAGTCCGAAGCTGGGGAATACCGGTTTGAATCCAGGATAGAAACCACTAAGTTGTAGCTATTTTTAACGTGACTTGAAAAGTGGATGCAACGGTCAGTGTGGACTTCGCAAGTGCAAGTTTAGATCGCAAACATTGGCATCCAATATATCGTGAGATCCGATGTTATCTGCAAAGTGAAAAGAAATGGATACCATGTTTTAGTATAATGCACTTGTGTGAGAAAATATTGAAAGAAGGCAGACTTGTATTTCGATTCTTAGATTCTAGAAACTTATCTTGTAGCAAAAAATGTTAACAAGGCCAGCACGAAATAAATATAATTGTTATGTCAAAGGTTTTATATAGAAAATTGTTTACCTTTTTGCTACGAATAATTATAAGATATATGTATCACATCGTTTTCTGTGCAATAAAGAATTATGAATAATTAATTTGAGATTAAACAATACCATTATGACTCTCTCTGTCTCTGAGATCTCAAACTATAGAAGTCCATTTCTGGCGTTTGACCAATCAGAGATTATTTCACATGAGCTGTCATTTACGACTGTTATTCGAATTTGGATATGCTAAAAGAAAGAAACGAATAGAACAACAGATATCGAGGATTGTCCTACTTTGACTTTTATTTACTGTTCCTCTAGTTCAACTTCCACTTTTGCACATAATCCTGATAATAAAAGTGCACTCAGCTTACCTACGGGAATGTTTGTTATTGTAATGCACTTTTTCATTAACATCTCCTATTTCATTTGCAGTTTTTATACTGTAGCATGTCTTGCTTGTTGTAATAATTCAGAGGAAAGTTAATACTCAAATCAGAAGAGTGTATGACAGATCCATGTTATGTAAATTCAAGATTTAAGAGGATCTTTTGCGCGCGACTTTCCATACAAAAAGCGATACTTAGAACTTACTACTTGAAACTAAATCTTACTTATTTGTTTGTATTATGTATGTACCTTCTTGGTAAGGTTTATATATAATTACTAAAATATTTCTCAAAATCAAGACGATCAATCAATCAATCATAATATCTCTAAAAAAATGGGAAAATCGGACAAGGTTAGAAGTGGCTAACGTTATCGCGTTTTGTATGGAAGCTCACGCGAAAACGATCCTAGTTGTAATATCAGCCTCGCCTCGACGGCTTATATCACCCAAACTTACTATACTTACTATAGTTAAAATCGCTATCTTGAGAAATCTTCGTTCTTATGGCACAGTCTGACCCGTCCCTACTTTGACCTGAAACTTATACAAAGTTTTCGTAACTAGAAGCTAATCCCCGCAGCGACTTTGCAGAAGCGGCTTTGGATAAAGGCTGATGCACATTTGCCCGAGCCGGTCCCTAGAAAAGACAACAAGACGCAATGGGTGTGATTTTTGATTCGGCGTTACACATTACGAAATATTATTTCGATATTATTTCATATAAAAATAATAAAAATTGTTCTCCATAGGCATGAGAAGAGCTCGTGTTTCTGAATAGAAATGACGTAAAAGTTGCAGAAAAAGAGACTTTTTAAAATATGGTTTTGCCAGAGGCAATTATATGATGATCGACTCCCTCGGGAGTAGAGTAAAAGGGCTGAATGTGCGCAGATACTAAACTACTTTATTATTAGAAATACTAGCTTATATATAAATCTGTACAAACTTACGTGGTTATGTTAAAATACCTTATCTGTGCCGATCGAAATGTCTTATCGATAAAGCTAAATACTACGTGAATACATGACTAACAATGTCGATCCGGCACAATGGTCAAATTTAAAAAAACCGCTCAGAAACGTTTCCGTACATAAAACCATCCTCTGTTTACATACATACATATGAGTTTACTGTGACAAACCTCTTGACCCAAGTGGGTTTACGCCAGTGCCTCACCGCGCGGCTAAACTCAAAAGCCCGGTAATCTCCGTCGCCGTGTACTGTCCGGGACCGCGCTATAATGTGGATCATCCTTTACAATATTCGCTTTTACGAGCGGAGCTCTAAGGCAGTTGGGAATGAAGACGTACGGGAATGATAACTACTGTGTACGGCCTTGCGGTGTTTCTAGCGGTCTTGGCTGACGATTTGCGAAATTAACTTCATTCTCATTCCTCGAGTCCATTCCGCTAACTAATGGGGCAGTGCCGTAAGTTTGAATGGACTTCCGGACTTACCCTTTAGTGGATAGAACCTTTCTCTGAGATCAGAATGGTTGTTTGTTTTCGTCAGTTTTTATCTCAGAAAGGTTATATAGTAGGTAGTTTAATTTTCTTCGGTTTTTGTGTTCGTTGGCCTGTTATATCCATCATAATCAATCAACTACTGACACTATTAATATTCGGCCCATTGGCACATGTTGTGATTTGGTTAGCATGATTTACAATTAAAGATAAATAGGATACCAACAACATAGCTTTCAGCCAGCTTTTTCTCAAACTGCATGGCAAAGGCTTGGTTGCACCCACGAATTATAATACTATATAGCCTATAAATAGCACCAAATAGGTATTATAGATAATTTAAGTCTTCTGCTTTATTCTAATAAGGCTTTGTTGTCATGCCGGCGGCTCACAATCTGCGCAAATGTTTCGCTTCCATATAAATTCAATGGTGAAAATAATATAGGAACGGACGTTATGCGTAGACTATCGGCCGTAATAAGAACCAAGCCTAAGGGTCCGTACGCACAGCGATATTTTTCCACGCGAATTTGCTCCCGCAATTCTGTAACACATGCAATACTATGGGAGTGGCCGCACTGGCGATTTCTGCATACAATTTAGCGATTTTTTTCCGCAAAATTTCGATTCGCACGAAAAAAAATCGCTATGCGTATGGGCCCTAAGCCACGACAGAGAACATTATGAAAAACTACATTTGTCTAGCTTGACGAATCTTCAACAGAAAAGACAGATCTGCAAATGCACCAGTGTACTTTAGTTCTTAAGACAACTGAAGCCAAAGACAAAAGGGAAAGAAAGGACACGTTAGTATGAAGTGGGTTGTCGTTTTAATCCGCATACATAATGAATGAAGCAGGCATCCCATTCGCGAAGAGACTGCAATCTTCTCGAAAATACAAACGTAGGAAAACTCTAGTAGTTCTGCTGAAAAATAAACGACTTTCCCTGAATTGCTTATCCGAGGCGCGCAGACTGTGCGGCCAGTAACTATGTAAATGAATTTTTGCGAAAGTATTTTCTTGGCTACTGTATTCCATACACAAAGTGGTAGTCGCATCAATAGGGTGGTTAGGTTACTTTATTACTTGAATTCCTGGTGGGATTTGTCGCCGAAAACCACAAGATTGAAATACGAAAGCATTTTTGGCCAATCCTGAAACGGAGACTCTTCGCTCGCTTCGCTCGCTCGGTCAACAATGGAAACACACATACTCTGTAGGTACATGGAAATTAATTCGCAATTTCCAAAGAGCTCGCAATTCTTCTTCTTCGAGTGCCATCTCCTATCGGAGGTCGGCTATGGCTGTCTGTGACCGTGATGTTGCGGCTCGACATATGTCTTCAGTGTTCAAACTGAACCATTCGGTGAGGTTTTGAAGCCAGTTGGTTCTTGGTCGGCCAGGTCTTCGGCGGCCGGGTATTTTTCCTTGCAGGATTAATTGGAGGAAGTGGTACTTGCTTCCCATTATGTGCCCCATGTACTGCAATTATCTGATCTTTATAGTAGAGCTCGCGATATGCTCATTAAATCTATATTGATCCATGATAAAGTAGGACCCGATACGTGACCTATCCCCCGGGCCCGCGTGACCTATCCCGCGTGAGAGCGAACCGGGCTGAAAGTTCACAAGACATCGAGACTGACTTGGGCACTTCCCGACAGATCAGATTTTAGTCAGCACTGAGCCAGCATAGGATGTATGGCTCAAACTTACTCATTCCGGTAAAGCCTTATGATTTTTGGTGGTACGGTGCCACGGTGGACGCAGTGTTTTCAGTACATGAATGTATTATTATTAATTATTTGATTTACTGCCTCCTTACGAAAGTGCTAACTCCCAGGCTTCTCAAATGTTCACCACAGTTTTTTTTACTAAAGCCTTATGATTTTTGGTGGTACGGTGCCACGGTGGACGCAGTGTTTTCAGTACATTAATGTATTATTATTAATTATTTAATTTACTGCCTCCTTACGAAAGTGCTAATTCCCAGGCTTCTCAAATGTTCACCACAGTTTTTTTTACTAAATTTGAGGTAAAATGTAAAATAAAACGATCAGATGTGAGCAGCCATAGTAAATGTAGAACCGCCCATTCGATTCTAGATCGCTATCGACCACGTAGAGACTCAGAATGGCCGATCGAATTGTTATGAATAACCTCTAACGAGCATTGTGGTCTTCCGACTATTTCTATTGTTACTTTTTAGTCGTAATCGTGTATGATCCGAATAAGGCCACTAAAGTGGTCCGCTTTGTCTTCAAGATGACTCGACGATTAGTTGATCAGAAAATGGAAAGGATTTGCGATTATGCATTGAATATAATTACACTGTTTTTTTATCAGCAAGAAATATAAAATATATCTGAACAATGTATCACGTAGAGATTTGGCGCCAATCCACGTGACAGATCATTCTTTAGTTTTTTTTCTAGTCGAAGAATGTCGATTTCCTTTACAGCTCATGGCCCAACAAGCATGGTCCAACTAGCATACTACATACAACTTATTGGGCCATTCGGCTTTAGATCAAATATATCAAGCAAGTGAAGATTCTAATTATGAAACGGTTCAGTTGCATGGACTACAATCATTCAATCATTTCAGTGTCATAATAAACGCATCCCACGAAGGGGCAGCTCACGCTTCTATAACAGTGATTTTGCAAATCATACTACATTATGTCCCATAGATGGAATCATCTAAACGAAGATGGTAAATGTATAAAACACGAACTGTCTCGATACAATACAGGTACCTACAGCATTTTTACTATGGAAGTACTGTAACATACAAAAAAGTAGTGCCGCAGTCCAAAAGGCAGTGAATCATGCCTGAGCACTCTCGACGACAAACGCAAACTTTCATGACATATTTATGTCGGAAAAACGAAACGCAACCCGTGGGTTACCAGAGAGCTTCTTTCTCATTTATTCAGACTTCGAGACAGAAACTGGTTACAGAACGCTCCAAGTCTCTGTAGAGTTTAAAAGATTTAAGCTGGGCTAAGGATCTTGCAGTAAGATAAGGTTGCGTTCCGAAAGCGTAATACTTTTACGCCGAGAATACGAAAACGAATAAAAGTATCCAGCTATAGGTATTGTTATTTTTTGGTTTCCAATCCAGCGCATCCGATCAAAACAGATAAGAACCACCCATGTCAGCACCAATAACTTGCGACGTGTCCACACCTCGCCGCGACAAAACAAATAAACAGAAACACATCATACGAAACTATTACTACATAACAACGTACAAAGAACAACTTTTGTTGTCGAACCAACCGAATACGAGAAGACACGCCCTTCCTTGGCCACTTGCCATTAGGGGGCCAAACTTTGACAATGCCCGCGGCGATTACCGTAATGCCACTTATGGGGTTATTTTTGGGGTGCGAAACTGGAACTAACCTATTTTGTGTTGCGTAGATTTCCGCCCGAGGGCGTTATTTAGCTTCATGCTTTCCTTCGCGAGATTTGGAGTCTCGAAATGTGGAAATATTCCGCGAGCGCCAGTAATGTTTTGTTTTATGGGCAAGCGAAGCCCAATTTAACGCTTGTTGATTTTGGCGTGAAATTCGTTGAAACGAATGCCTAAGAAGGATTTATGTTCACCCTATTTGCGCGCAAATCTGGTTTTTTCCAAAGACGCCAGTGAAGAGCAAAGACCTTTACCCGAAAACGAGTAAAATCGAGCCATACTCTACCAAGCTGGCTCAGTGCGAGTTTGAGGGGTGTCGGGCTATTGGCCAACGCGTCAAGTAGAAGTTATCACGCTGCCCCACTAGGGCCACTAACACAGCTACAAGAATATAAAAATATTTGTAGTAAGTTGGAGCAAAAACCATAAACCTTTTAAAACTAAGAAGTTGCATTCAAACAGGATCTAGAGGTATAACATATTTGAAGGAGAACTTGGCTTTATGAACACTAGGAACATCATTGAATCCATATCGCGGTTTGTAATAAGTAACTACCAAAGTTTTTCAATTATTTCTAAAAAAGGGCAAGTTTCTCAGTTTCTCAAATCGGGTATAGGTTCCGACATTTTCTAAAGACCCATCCACGTTCGCCGATGAACACTCACGACTTCACGCGTATTTCTATTGAAATCGCGAATGCATTTTCACTTGCGAGGGGTTCCTTTTGAGACAAAAGTGCGCTTTGATACTGCAAAGTATGAATAGTTTTTGTGTCTGGTTCAAGGGTGCTTTGCGTACAAGCGACATAAAGTAAAATAAAATGAGCATCAGAATGACCGGTTGCTGGTAGCGTCTGACTCTGATAGTGTTTTCAAGAATTGCTATCTTCTTCGTCTTTGAGTACCTACCGTCTGCTATTAGAGGTCGGGTGTCAATAAACCCGCGGTGTGGCATCTCGGAATATACAAATGGTGCGTGTAACCGTTATGCAAGGTTTTTATTCCAGTGGTTTCTGCTGCAAACAGGTCTTTGGCTGCCTGATATCTTTCCATGCAGGACAAATTTTAAAAGGAAGAAAATTCTATGAGAATGAATTTATTTATCCAAAATGGCTGGACAACCAATAATTGGTACCTACTATGTTCTCGTGATTCCCGAGAACCTCATATTTTGTGCCGCATCAAAATATTCTGTAGTCAGCATGGCAAGTATTTTTTTATTGATTCCCAGAAATATTATAATAGGAAGCAATTTGCTCCATTAGTAGCAAACGGTAGCAATCAGGTAGAAATTCTTGAATACACTCTTAGAGCCAGTGATACAAACAAAAGACCATTTTGACGCTCACAAAAAAAGCACCATAGCCATCTTGAGGCCGTTTATATTCAGATGGCGGGCCAAGGTTTTCAGATACATTCAAATCATTTATGACTCTGAAATTAAGAAAAAAAAACGCCCCTCCTCAAATATTATAATCTGAAAACGCAACAATCTAAACAATATCAATATTGATTTGAGCATCATTGTTTTTACCCGATTGTTCTCAATCTAAGAGAACGCCAAAGCTTTTCCACCTCATCAAAGAATAATGCAAATAAGTGGACGCAACAACAACGGCATTCTTCCCAGGGCTCAAAGCCTCCACAAACGGCATCAATCAACAGCACTCCACGGTTAAAGCAATATTTCAGTCCTAAAGCGCACCTGTTTGTTCATAAATAACAAAGTAGCCTGAGCCGCGGCAACATTACAATAAGACTGCTGAATCAACATCGCTTGGCGGACTTGCCCATGCCATACCCCTTGTAGGCATGGGTATAGCTCGTGAGGTAGAGGTATTACGATTTAAATAGCAAAGTCAACCATCTCTTACCTACTATTATGTAAGTAACATTATCAACCTCTTACATACACTTACTACACATAATATTACCTATATGTATTTGGGTAGATTTTTTACATTCTTCCGGGTCCGATCCTTAAAAGAAAAAAATAAACCTTAAAGGATCACTTTGTAGCCCAACCGTCTGTCTGTCCGTCTGTCCGACTGTCAAAGCCTTTCTTGGAGACGCGCGGAGTTATCAAGTTGAAATGTCTTTGGTTCCTAGTAAAAAAAAACCTTCTAGGTCAACTTATTCAAACGATACGACCGTATTTGCTGTAATTTTTTTAGTACTCGCAAGAGACTCAAAACTTACAGGGTACCTACCTACTTCCCGTTGACGTATAATCACGAAATTAGGCACAAAACAAGTTTAAAGCACAAGTAAAATGAAAATCCGGCACCTGTAATTTTTTAGTTACTTTTAATCGACGTCTGTCGGGTCAGCCAGTATAAACTAAAATCTCGCATTGAAATCAGTGATTGATCACTTAATCAGCGATGCCATCCTCCCGGGATCAGATCAATATCGTTCGGTAGAAGGTAGTAATCGTATTTTAAGACGGCAGATATGTCTAAATAACTCAGGCTTTCTAGAAGCAGAAAACCAAATGGCTAGACCAGAGAGATAGATGTGCATTGAATAAATAAACTTATACCCAGAAATACTTGAATAAGCTTAGAAATAAGTTATGTAATTGATTTTAGACGCAGCAAATGAATACCCGTGGCTTTGACTATTCAGAAACAGTTTGATCATATCTTCTTGTAAGGTATTCTAAAAGTATTATATTTATTTTATTTATTTATTTTATTTTATTTGGGACATCAACAGCATATAAAATAAATGAGTTAAAATGGTAGATAGTAAATACAAAAATTAAGCCGGTAACAGATATCCACAGAAGATACATTATATCCGACTCTCATTCAGTTTTTTTATAAAGTTTCAGGAATATTTGGCTTTCAGTATGTTTCGCACATATTTTCTGAAAACCGTTTCGTTCGGATCCAATCTTATTTCCTATTTTAAAATTCAAATCCCCGCTACTGTATATTTTTCTTTCTGATGCGGTTGTTCATGAAGCAGCTGTCGACAATAATGTCCACTTTGTCAAAGCGTCCAACAAACATCAATGTAGGTGTGGACAAAGACTTATTTTACATTACATCTGTATGCAAATGACATGTATTTAATTAGAAACCCTTTGAGAATTTTATATTTTCGTAGAGATTGAAGGGAAACGGAGCGTTGGAAGAAGAAGAACAGTGTCTAAGAAATATCCGAAAACCAGTCCAGTCCCCCTGGCAAAAGACGGGGTGTATTGGAGCTAACTGTTGACTTTCGTATTGAAGGGGCACTGGAAAAAGACGTAGAAAAGGTATTTTTCGTATAATACTTGCTTAAATTCTGCATAGCCACCATATCATATACATTTAATTTATCGATTCCGAAAAGCACCTATTTATCAGTTACACCACAACGAAGCCGTTAGCCGCACAACAAGGACTTCTTTGCCTACAACAATATTCGGTAGAAGCAGTGCCGGATTCAAAATAATAAAGGGGCACCAAATTTGCATTCATCCTAATCGGCAGAATCCAGGGCATGACAGAAATATATAGCATGAGTGGCCAAGGAGCACGCGTTTTGTGGGTTCGCCGCCATTTTTTTTTGTACACTCGATATTGATAGCATAAGAATGGGCTAGATACATCCTGATAGATAAAATATTGCATAGGAAAGAAGAAACACACACATCAAGATCCTGATTTGGCATTCATTCTAATATAAATAATGTAACATAGGAAAGGGCCATACAGCTAGACTCCTTCTGATCGGCAGAAACTAACATAGGAAAGAAAGGGCACCACAGCATCATCCCGATTCGGCATTCATCCTGATAGATATATGATTATAAGGAGGGGGGCACCACAGCACCATGCTGATTTCGCATTCATCCTGATAGATATATGATCATAAGGAGGGGGGCACCACAATCAGGTTCATCTCGATCGGCATCACAGCTAAAGTGACCCAGATCGAATATGCGAATATTATAAGAAAGAAAGGGCACCACAGCACCATCCTGATCCGGCCCTTGCGGAGGCGTACCGGCGCGTACGTGCCACGTTTGGCAATCACCCCGCCGCCGCCGACGACGCCCTCTCGCGCCATTAGCCGTGAAAGGAGCGATTGGGTGGAAGAGATTAACTCGGCGGCGTCTAGACTGAGATAGTGACACCAGGGATGAGCATTGAGCACAAAGATTGTGTTGAGGTATTCTTGCAATTTGATCGGGTTTAAGAGGATTCAGCCGTTATAGGCCATAGTTAAATTGGAGACAACGCCTTCAAAGAAAGATTCCCAAATGTTTGAAGTTTAAACCTATTTATTTTAAGGTAACACCTATATCTTCTTTATCTTCTTCGTATGTCTTGTTCTATTGTTGTCACCTTTTATGAAACATACCTATATTAATTATAACACCTAAAATATATAAACCATTTGCAACTATCACGTCTATCACACACACCATCTTTGTTGATGGGTCACATTCCAGATCATTCGATCATCCATCACGTCATATGGCTCGGTGTAACGAACTAATTGTCGTATTGGCAGATGACAGTTGTTAATGTTAAATATGGCAAACATGATTTTACAATGTATGTTGTTACGAAAATGTTTGGCGAAGAAGAAGTTTATGTATTTTTTTATGTTTCTGCGCAATGAAGAATATGAATTTGAATAAGTTTGACAAGGCGTACTTTTACCTCGTTTGAAATGTTTATAAACCTCAAGACACCATGTTCAGGAAATTATATGGAGCTATAACTAATATCTAATACCGTAGTAGCAAAAAGATAAACAATGGCAAGTTCAAAACATTGGACTGACGTTCGTATCATATTTTTCTATTGGCCATTGTTTGCTATGTGATTAGTCATTCGAGTGTAAACCTGGAAATAAATAGGTACCACACATCACAACTATGAGAAGTTATTGGAACAACGTTAATCGTATATCATTGGTCAAACCTTACAAATAAGTATAGGAAAATCCGATACAAATAAAGTCGAGTCTCCACTTTAAGGCTGAGATATGACCCGAACAGATGGTGAAAATTCAAAAATACGAGGCGAGACAGTCATGCCGACTGTTTATGGCCGGCGCATACGTTATATCCGATGAA
The DNA here is from genome assembly GCA_963457715.1 of Argyresthia albistria. Lineage (NCBI taxonomy): Eukaryota > Metazoa > Arthropoda > Insecta > Lepidoptera > Argyresthiidae > Argyresthia > Argyresthia albistria. The sequence continues at coordinate 11,197,810 of OY735266.1, read as the reverse complement.
AACTGGCTACGTGGTGGTAACAACGAAATGGCCGATATTTTTCATAAAAAATAACGGAGATGTGTCCGCGAAAATATATTTTGTGTTTGCGCTGGCATGGTGCGAATAGTTGTATTCGATACAGGATAAGGGTTTCATGGTATTTTTGTTTTTTGTCAGTCTGTGCGACGTTCATGGAATAAAATCTAATGGGCGATGCACATCAATATCATTATGTATATGTATGTCGGCGGTCAGAGTTACGAAGAATCGGAGGAAGGAGAAGACCGGCTTCTTAAAAATGCCATTACGCGGAGCACTCTTGAAAATATTGCGCAAGTTTTTAGTGTTTCGCTCGCAATTTACGTGCCACCCGCCAACTTGTCTGGTCTAGTCTGTCGTCGGTGCAGGGCGATGGCGAAACGGTCATGCGCCGCATCACGACATTCACGACTTTTAAAAACTGCGGTTTCGAGCTCAGATTTGGACAACCTACCTTAGAGATCATCCTAAAACTGAGGCTTTTGCTTAGTCGTAACCTCCACCCGAGTTACCCTCGACTCTACCTTACTGAAGATACAATCATGTCAAAAACTGCATTCAAATTGTATCAGTAAGGATTATTATTATTATTTTTATAACAAACCTGCTATGTCCCACTGCTGGGTCCCTTTTTTCACTCTATCTGATCTTGAACAGTCTTATTCCACTCCGTATCCCATAGAACCAACACATCACTCCATCTCTTCCTGGATTGGCCACGCTTTCTCTTCGCATTTTCTGGGAGCCAGTCACTAATGACATACCTTGACATGAACGAGCTGTCAAGCAAACGAATAAGCATAAGGAAGGCTCGCTCATATCTGATATCTTCAGCCGTGCCATCATTTTAGTGATAGTGCTTCCGAAAGAAAGACTACCTAAAACTGAGAGCAAACTGCACAATATTACTTATTAGTCAGCAGGCTATTTCATACTCGTTTCTTCTATCTTTTTAGTTAAAGACCGCTTTTCTTCTGTTTTTAACGAGAAAACTGGATATAAAACTGACATGGGACCAAAAGCTTCAATCGCAGATATCAGAAATTCAAGCCCAGAGACGAATAGCCCAAACAGAAGCAACGGGGGGAGTATAACGTAGAATTCTTTCCAAGTCATGAGAGATTTAGTTGTTAGTCAAGTTGAGTCTGAACTCTCTGGAATTGTAGTTCGACGTTGTTCGTTGGATGCCTGCTTTTGCGTTGTTTTGTTTCGTAAGTTAGTGAGACAGGTGATAGTAGTTCTGGAGAACCTATATCTAGCCGGCCTTTGAGGATTAAGTTCCAACGTCAAATGGGTTTTCCTATCGACTCAATATCTTAGCCTTTGTAAATATCTAAGTTGTTTTTCTATTGCATGCCAAAGGTACATGTTTGTAGGTGTGCATTCTGAGAAAATTAACCTGTATGGATATCACCCTTATATTGAGAATGACGATAGTGATTTAGCGTTCATCCGTCATGTCAAGTAGAAATAGTACCTACTTCTTTTGTTTACTGTTACTTAAAACCAACTCCGGGAAAGAAAAATATTCAAAAAATATATACAATCCTCAAGAGAAATATTTTTACCAAAGAAAGCAGCTTGCGGTAACAATAACATTTAAACGTGAAATGACATTACTTATTGGCAGTTTTTACCACGCCACGGCTTATCGTGACGTCATCAAACGCAAGTATCATAAAATAGCACCATTCTATCGGATTGAGGAGTCAATTGAACGCCGCCCTTCGTTTACCAAAAGCCTAATCAAAGGTTGCGGGGTCTTAAGGGACAACTAAGCCGATTAACTATGAAAGGGCTAATTGGTAAGAAAAGATTAAGCCAGTTAGGCGAAGCCGAAAGATAGAAATATTTTGGTTGATAGGATTTGGGAAGATGATCAGTGACGGTCATTTGTTGTGGTTATCAAAGGAATACGAAACGTTGCTTTCACCACAGATCTTACACTATGTACCATTAGTAAGTTTAGATTTCACCAGTAGATAAAATTCAGTGAGTCAGAGAGAGATAGATCTAGAACACAACTGAGTAAGACAAGAAATACCAAAAACATGTTTACTTTTATCTTCCATCAGGCCAGTGAAATATCGATCACACCTCGCGCACTCGAGTGTGTAATGTGTACACCCATAACAATACTGAAAGTCACGTAAAAATCCGCCCCGCTCAATATCTTACAACTCGGGCATACCTGCAAGCCGTCTACATCGAGCGCAAAAAAGCATAGCAAAAGGTAGGAAATCAGTGCAAAAGGTGAAAAACAAAATGGCCGAACGGGGAACTAGGAAACGTATGTACATTGTACATGCGACAAGCCGGGGTGTGTCGCTTCCGTTTGGGTACGAAATAAAATTTGCCTACCGCATAGGGGGGAGCCACCATCGAACAGTGCATGCTCGTTCCAATAAAAAAGGACTCTTTAGTGGCTTAAATTGGCTGCTTGTTTGTAAAGAAAGCTTAGGTAAAGAGTGTAACAAAGGATAGATGGATCTGTTCGTCTAGGAGCCTTCTCTATTATGTGAACACCTTAATCATATTTCAAATGCATATTTTCCAATGTGAGAGCAACTGAATGCATTCCAAAAAATGCCAAGCGGAAGCGTGGTCGACCAAAGAAAAGATGGAGAGATGATGATGCTGGGACTTCACAACTGGTGGATGACTGCTCAGGATTGCCAGGAGTGGGAAAGGGGAGGGAGGCCTCTTCTCAGCAAGGCTTACCAAGGCTCAAAATAAAAATAATAAATGACAACTTCCCTATGTGTAGATTAGAAGATAATCTCTACCGAAGAGGATTATAAATAAAACAGACAAAGGACTTTATTCAAAGCGTATATAAAATTATGCTTGTGACTCACACAACAACAAAAATGATCCGCAAACAATCGCGGTAAGTCTCGGCAAGTTTTAATAAGTTCGTCGCAAGGACGGTGCCCTTTGTCTCGCCAGCCAGTGTACAGTGTTCGCCGGGTAAAACATTGCGTTTTATGGCCCCGCCATGTATCAAACTTGTGCGGCTTCATAGCTGAATATACAAAAGTCGGGGCCCGACAATACGTGAGGCCTGACTTCGTAGCGAAAATGCGAAAACTTTGTTCGAAATTAGTTGGCATCTCCGAGAGTGTTCATTTTTGGCGGTAAGGTTGGTATAAATAAACACTACAGTTCGTGATAAGACAGTACTATTCGTGATAAGAATGCAGTGAAATTTAAATTTAAATCTGTTAACACACACTCACAGGACAGGACACAACCTTTGCGTTCGAAAGTTTGCCTTCAACTGGTCACTGTGAACTTGGCTTGATAATTGGAAACGATTTGATTGGTTACAGGGCGTAGCTAGGCTGCCGGACAGTGATGACTTTACTGCATTCTTAATCAGGAATAGACTATACGCTGTTTCGTCTCTGATAGTGTTGTATGTGTATCTGTTTGGTAGTCTTTAGAAGTCTCTAGAAATTATACTGTCCATATTTTATATAATTTACTGAAACCTCCATTATGACGGGGCAAAAGGCTCCATAGCCGTTTAAGAACCTGTTTCATGAAAATCTAGGATAACTGAGCTGAGCATAACATTAATTACTCAATCTCAAAACTTTACAAGGTTTACTTCATCACATCGAATTTACTATGTATTTGATGTGAATAAAGCAACACTATCATTATCACTATCATCTCCATTTTCACAAACAACAAAGTGACTAACGAAGTTACTAAGACTATTCAGTTTAGCCAACGGTCTTGTCTAGTTAGGACTGAAAATGGTCAATACATATTATTATGTAAATATGTTTTATGGCACCGAAGAAACTCTCCAAAGATATTGAAGCATACGATGTAGCATAGAGTAATAATATGTTGCACATACAGCGAGTACCTTTGTAAAACATACTTCAACAACTTCATGTCTATTTATAAATTATTTCTGGACAAGTTATGAATAGACGTGAATTCTTGCTGCTGCTTAAAACGGTATAAGGGAAAAACTTAAGAAAAACGAAAACTGAAAAGTTTAAAAACACAAAAGTGAAGTTTGTATAGCTCTCGATATCGGGTAACCGAAATCATCAAAAGTGAACAAGTTTCCGTGCAAGCACACCGCAGCGAGTCCCAAGTTTTTAGAGTAAGTTTCAAGCACATCGCTCCTAGGAAATATCCTGAGTTCGAGCTCGCTGGGACGCGCCGAGTTTAGAACAAGAACAATAAAGATACGGTATACCTGTTCCTAACTAGATAGAGGAAGCTGTACTGGATACAATTCTGGAAATAACAATAGGTTGCTGGTTTTTGTTACGTGAAATAAGTATCAGAATGTAGAGTACGAATACCGTGTACATACGAAGTACTACTTTTATTTACTTTTTGTTTTTTTAATAAATTATGATCAAAAACTTAATGGTTCAACACTCAACATAATTTGCAGTGCCTAGGTTATTTTTTTTTACATAGCTATTAGTTTCTTTCGGCTGAATTTCTCATCTAGTATGACATTACTAGAAAATAATAGGTACTAGTCTAAATTGTTAAAAAGAAATGAAATTAACGGTACCATTTCGGTAACGGTAACAGCTATCGAGATTTCATACAATGAAACGAATTTACGACCGTAAGTAACTAGTATAACAAGACTCTTTCGTGTCCGAATATCGCTGTGTATTTTATGAGCAATGCAACGATAAACCTCCGTAACGTTGTGAAATTTATATTTTATCAGCCGGCGCTGTAATAAAATATCAACCAACCGAACTTCAACAGTAAACCTCTTTATTCGTACCTACACATTCTCCCTCTAACTTACAAAAAGTTGTACAGAGTGTTATATGCGGGTGGAGAAGCAGGACGCAGCTATTCAGCTCTGTCTTATTCCGACGCTCGTATATAGCATAAATATTTATTAGTAAGGGAGTCTATTTATTTATTTAATTTATTTAATTTATTTATTTAATAGTTTACAATAAGGCTTACAGTAATTATTTACCAAATCGCGCTTATTGCTAGATAGCTAGTAACAAAAAACAACACTTATCATTTATCTGTAGAAACTAAATAGTAGAGTCAGATCGTTTTTTAACTTTGGGATAGTATCAAAGAATATGTCCAGCTGACCCACCCTGACCAGTTCATTTATGAGAGCTATAGCTCTTGGGGTAGGCGCGTTTTCACCGCGCAGACTGCTAAAATGGTGGGTCGAGGCCAATAGTGGTGGTTGGCGCCGAAGCATGCCAGATCGCAATTTGGGGACCACTAAAGAAATGCTGTGCAAAACGCTCGGATTATTAACTGTGTTTCGCAGAGTACTTATATAGTGGACAAATAGGGCCAGCTTTCTTCTAAGCTCTAGAGTATACAGGCCAACCATACCCACCACAAATAGGGAGGGGAAAAGAAAAGGATAATAACCATACATTCGCTTGTAGAGGTATCTAGCAAACTTCCTTTGTATTCGCTCTATCATGATAGTGTATTTGTCCTCGCGAGGATCCCAAACTATAGCGTCAAACTCGAGGCGGCTGCGAACAAATGCGTTGTAGAGCATAATGGCAACTCTCGGATCTCTAAAATGAGAGGCAGTCCGCATGATGAACCCTAAAGTCTTGCTGGCATTTTTACAAGTGGTTTCAATGTGGTCGCTAAAAGTTAATTTTTGGTCCAACATTATCCCCAGATCACGGATCTTGTCAACCCTTTCAATGACTTGTCCATCCAGCATGTATCGATTTATTGCAGGTTCGCGTAGCCTAGAAAACGTGATGACTTTACACTTTGCAATATTCAAATCAAGTTTATTTGATTGGCTCCACTGAGCTACAGCGTTTACATCATCCTGCAGTCTTTGACTGTCGGCAGCCACTCTACAAGATGTGAATAATTTTAAGTCGTCAGCAAACATGAGACATCTACACCCCTTCACAACGTCAGGGAGGTCATTGATCATGAGCGCGAACAACGTCGGTCCGAGTGTGCTACCCTGGATTACCCCAGATCTAGTGTAGTAGTCGACAGAACGGTATTTTTGAAGCTGGACATACTGGACACGATCCTTCAGGTAACTGGCAATAAATTTTAGAAGTTTGGGTGTGAAACCAAAGCTAGAAAGCTTACGTAGGAGTATATCATTATCAACAATATCAAAGGCCTTCCGAAAGTCAAAAAATGCGGCGTCAACTTGACAACCTGTGTCCATTTCACAAAGAGTGTAGTCAACGAAGTTAATATGGTTCGTTGTGGTAGAGCGTCCTGCACGGAAACCATGCTGTGCGTCTGAGAGACGAATCTCTACCTGTCGAGTTATTTGCGCATCAAGTATATTTTCGAAGACTTTACAAAAACCTGATAAGACAGCAATAGGTCTAAACTCAGTGACATCAATAGAGCTAGATTTAGGCACCGGCGTAACTCTAGATATCTTCCATTTACTGGGAAATTTACATTGCTTTATAGAGAGCCCAAATATATGCTGAAGAGGCTTAATTAGCACATATTTACAATCTTTTATCAAGAAAGCTGGTATTGAGTCAGGGCCTGTGGCAGCTGTAACTTTCAATCTCTGGATGGCGCGCTTGACTTCTTGAAATGTTATATCAGTTATAGAAATGTTGAGAGCGTCTAAGCAACCTCCAGACCACTGTTCAGCAACCTCTGCGTTAAGACTCGGAATAGTGTCCAAGAATACAGAGTGAAAGTGAGTTGCAAACGCATCAACAGCTTCCTGGTTGCCTACACATTTACCCTTATGCATGTATTCATGGCCCGAGCTCCGGGCACTCCGCAAGCTTTTAACATACTGCCAGAATTTATTGGGGTCTTCATATATATTACGTTCGACTGATGTCATATAGCGCCGGAACGCCATGTCTATTAGTGATTTTATAAGACTTCGATAGTACTTATAAACCTGATGATTGAAATCCAGACCCAACTGCTTATACTTTTTAAGGTGAAAGTACTTGATCTTCAATTTTGATTTAATTTCATCCGTAAACCAGGGTGGATAACGTCTATGGTTGATTTGCGTATTACTTTTTAATGGTACACAGTCATTAAGAACACGGTATAGTTCATCATAGAAGGCATGCAGAGCATCATCGCTGTCCTCCAAACTCAACACATTAGTCCAATCAACACGAGATAGTTCAAGATACAGTTTGTTTAGATCAGCTTTATGAAAATTCCATGTAGGGGGCTGCCTATCAGCGTTCGGGGGAGGTTTTGGGGTTTTATAGGAAGGGGTTGAATGTTTTGAGGTAGGCATGGCTAGCATTATCTCCAGGGGTGGGTGATACAAGTCTGGGGGAACCAACGGTTCAACATCAGCTGACACTAATACTTGAACTATGTAGATACATGCATGCATATCTACGAAAAACAACCTCAAAAGGTAACGTTTAAATTTTGATAGACTCGATTGATGCAGAGAAAACAGTACTCTTCTTGGCGGGGGCACTACCGTGCTCCCAGATCAACTGTGTCACCGTAAGATTCTAAAAACCGTTAGTCTAATTATATTATTCCTCATATACACGAGAGAAAATTGGACGTTTGTGTATAGTATACTATATATTAGTTACAATTTCACTTGTGGGTTCCTGTTTAGAAACCATCGCGTATTCACCTTACAGCAGCGCCAGCGTTTACGCGTCGCACACACCGTTCAAAGGCGTCACTGCATTTCAGAGCAACCAGCTTCTTTGACAGCTCAGACCATTACTCGACCCAACCTTCATGAGCTACCCACAAACACAGCGACTACACATAATATCGTCACACCTTTTACCATGCGGAGTGGCAGAGGCACAACTGTGTCCCTATACTCCATTTTGCGTGGCAAGGTGACATTTGGTGCCCACCGCCGTGCATCTAATGAAATACCGAGGTAATGAAGGTTTCCGAAGGATAACGATGGTTTCCGTCACCATTAGAACGTCCGATAGTGAACTTAACTTGATGACTTATCTCATTGGTACCTACTTGATCGGTACTGGGATTCCGACCTGCATCTCTTACAGGCAGGAGGCAGGCACGAAACCCACTTTACCACGGACGGAGCCCTTTAACAGGTAACTACCTACTCAGCCATTTATTAGAAAACTAATAAATAATGAAACTTTGCCACACCGAAGTTTCTTTGAACCCACGAATCAATCATGAAAAGGCTTTGATCCTCTGACCGAAGGACGAACAATCCCAACTATCTAACACAAAAGGGTTTCGACTAAAAATACTAATAAAAATACACGGAATCCACTACCCAAAAGATCAGTAGTTAACCGCAAAGAAAGAAATTCTAGAGATCCTTTGAAACCAATCCGGGATACCAATTTTGATGGCAAAAATACTTGTCTAAACAATCCAACTAATCGAAATTCCTTTTAAAAGTAAAAGGCTTGGTTGCGGCTATTACAATACAATGTTTTTACAAATAGTTATGTAGGAACTTGATCGAATAGTATTACCTTGTATTAAAGGACGCTTCAAGTCTCTTTAGTTCTAAGCGAGCTTTTACCTATCTCACTCTCTTAGCCTTTGCAAGACGAAGCGATCTTATCTCGTTTCCAAAGAAACATCGCGTGCCTTGTTCTTTTGCTTGAATATTTTATGTTCTCTAATGGAAATAGAAGACTTTTGTTTTTCGATTAAACGCTGTGTATATTATATTTATATCCGTGGTAAGTGTCGGACATAAATGTCATCAAAGAACTTACCGTGGTTTCTTCTAGGCACCAACTTTTAATTCAGTTCCTGAAAATAAAGATAAAAGTATTATTTGATCCCTTCATTCAGTAGAGCTTCTTCCTAAAGTCACGCGGAATTATTTCCTATGAAGACTGACCGATGAGAGTCATTACATTTTAAGTCCTAGCTTAACTATAAAATAACAGGGCTAATTCATCAGCACTACGAGCCCACTCTAGCCATCTGCTGGGCCAAAGCTTCCTTATCCTTCTATTCCACTTCATATTACTAAATTGGTCTCCTTCCAGTCTTTGTCCCAAAGATCAAACCAAACTCATCACTTCACTCTACTGGGTCAGTTATATGCTTTGCTTTATGCTTGAAGCCAGTCTGGGACTCTTTTGGCTAAAATGCTGGACAATTCACAAAAGTTTCAAGATTTCAGCAGAGATATTGATATTCATACTCATTTTATTTGTAAACGTGTTCTCGATATATTTTTGTAGTGCAAAACTGCTGTAGTGCTAAACCGACCAAACTAATCTGCAGTAAATAGTGTGGATTTACACGAAACACCGAACTTCTGGTAAGGCAGAAGTAGATTCAGCTGGCCAGCACAGCAGTGACCGAATAGCAACTAGTTTGGCTAAGTACCCGTTGCAAGGTTTATTGGAAGCGAAGTTAGGCTGAAAGCAGTTGGTCAGCTTGGTTAGTTCAGATTCGGTGTTGGCTTTCTGCATTCAGTGTGCGACCTGCACTGCAGTTCTACTGTTACTGTTGGTAAGTAAAGTAGGTACCTAAGTAAATGTAGCCCATTAATGTCCCCATTTTGAGGGGCACAGTCCTTTACCCGGATACGAGTAACACTGAGCCATACTTCACCAATTGTCAAACACCATTTTCATGTTAAGGTCACAATATAAGAGTCCTTAATTGGCCTATGTTCAATCATATTTTTAAGTTATAATAATGTATATCGTGCTGTGGACTCAGTTCCCAAATAAACAAACAAATAAACAAAAAAACAAACAAATTTCATATTTATTTATATGCAATTGATACCAGAATGTCGTCATTTGTTCAACGATGACATCCGTAGAGACAAGTCAAGTGGTGTCAGTCAAGTTGGTGTTTCCCAAGCGGGAGTTACCGGGTTTGAAACCAAGGCTAGGGAGGCGAGGATAATCCCAGGTAATTGTAAGTTTACATGTTTGTGGTGTCGCTGTTTCTGATTCCCACGACCCAGGGTATCCTAGTGCTTTTCAGAAGCAATTTATGTGCCGTATGTAAATATTATGTTATTTGTTGTCATAAATAATTCAATACCTAAATTCGATTGAAATACCTAACAAAATATGATTGTGTAAGATAGCCCTCTTGTCAACGTTCTACTTGTCTTTATTTCCGCTGTTATCCGCTGTTATATTGTTTTGTATTATTTATTTCCATGATAAAAGCATTCATAATGTATTTCCAATACAGTGCCATCATTGAAGATTTTCTCCACTTTATTTCATTAGTTACTTCACTTTATCACAACCCCTTTCATCAGACATTCGCAACCCATCGATCGTAAAAATGGAAACACAAAATAAGAACGTAAGATAAAAATTTCATACAACTTTACGTAACGACACATTCCATTCAAATGTTTCAAATGCAAGTAGAGCGTGTAGAGCGTTCTTTCTCTCTCTCTCTCGTGAAGGATTTTTGATTTTTCAAATTCATCTTTAAACATGAGTCCACAATTTACAGATTAATATGTGGCTCAATTTCACACAATGAAGAGTAGAACCACTGAAACGTTTCACGGCTTCGCTGTATAATTAAATGCATTCTATGAGATTAAATTATGACTGGATAATGCCAACTCAATGTTGCCAAAGAATAAGGTTATCATATGCCACTATAGAAATGGGGTTGCGTATTTCAGCGGCGTTTCGATATCGACATCGACATATAGTTACATCTCTAGCTATGCTAAATAGATAGCGGTAGCATACGTGCCGTCCATCCGTAGTGTTTGCTTCCTGACTTTACGGTATAGATTTGATAGTCTCGACACCAACGACGAGAAGCAATCCTAATCTAGTTTTCATTTAATTTTGCCATTCGTTTGTGTGAACCAATTTGAATTTTAAAACAGCTTCACAGACCCAGGAAGTATACGAACACAGCATAAGAAATACGAAAGCGTATTTGGTTTGTCGGCGGCAGGTTTGGAGAATGACTGCTAAACACAGAAGTTTGCGCCCTCAGAGCAACCGATATAGTATTGCTTAGTTGCTGTTTAATATTCGGGCTTCCGGTAGTATTTGGCAACAATATTTGAGGTGGCAGAAAAACAATGGACGTGGGATGCAAAGAACCGAGTTGAATGGCGTGTACACGAGAAAGCCTTACTCAAACGCAATGTTTTATATCTGTTGTGTTTTGCAATAAATAAAATAAAATAAGTGGGTTAGTATAGGCTGATGATGATGCTGATGATAATTTGAGGCAATTGCGAAATAGTCTCCCGGCTACTTTGGCCTATTACTTTTATATCACTAGTGTACATAAATATGTTAGGTTTCTCGAAAGCCAGCTGTCGGACGACACCGCTGGGATTATGTTTAGTATCGTTTTATCGCACTGCAGTTAAGACGTGGCATACTTGAAGCGGTATTGGACGAATTGAGATACTCTGTCGTAAAGTTACATTAGAACGACTTCGTGTGAACCAATTCTGGTGGCGTCGTAAATAAATGCTTAAAACGAATTGCAAAAGTAGTTTTTCATAAGGATAGGTAGGTAGGTACTAATGTACAAATGTATACTGTGAATGACAATGATGACTCTAGAAGAGAAAATATCCGATGCATAACAATAAATATATTTATTGTACATACATATAACCTGCCGGCTCACAGACATGGACAACCACAAATAAGCAAAGAAAAAAACTATTAGTGAACCAAAGAGCGATGGAGAGAAGTATGCTTGGTGTGAAAAGACAAGATACGCAAAAAAAACATTCGAAAAAGAACAAAAGTTACAGATATCCTAGCAACAATCAGAAAAAGGAAATGGCAATGGGCGGGTCACATAGTAAGATGCAAAGACAATAGATGGACACGTATCTCTACAGAGTGGATCCCAAGAGACGGCAAGAGATCAGTGGGTAGACCACTGATGAGATGGTCCGATGAGCTGAGGATGTATAACGCACTTTGGTGGAGAAATAGAATCCTATGGAATAATATGTCAAAGGATTTCATTACTTATGACAAAGAAAGAAGAGAAGAAAAACGATATTATGTACCTAACACAGCCACCCAGTCAAGTTTGGTTAGCTGGGGTGGTCTAGACCGAACCTTACTCTATATTGATTATGTAGAGTAAGAGACCAATCTGTTCTTCAGAGGACTTGAATGAAGATTTTCGAAGCTTAATACCTATGAGCAACATATCAGATAATATTCTCTACTATGTACTGTACTCATCGAATTTTGGAAAAAGACATTGAAGGAATGGGAAATGAATGATATAATTTTCTGTGTGTTTTGTGATTTTGTATTTCTTAATTTTATTCGAATGTTTTTTTAATTTAATTTTTATTCTGTATGACAATAATCAATCTCAATTCAAACAATCTCTTATATTCAATGTACATAATTCAATTGTATAATATATTTAGTTAATTTGGAATGTACGTAATTAGGACATAGTTTGTGAAACATGAATAAACGGCTTTATTATTATTATTACATATAACCTAGCTATACACGAAAGAGTGGACGGCTAGATCGTGATCGTTCGATAGATCGACCAATTCTCGCGCTATCGAGATCATCTCCCCAGTCGAGATATCGGTTTTGATACCGCCTAAATCTGTCGAAAACGATCTGGATTTATATTTATTTCATCGAAAACGGGTCGAGATATCTCGGTTGGTCGAAAGACTAGTCGTAAGAATAGCTTTTTCTTGTTTTTGATACGATTTCGGTATCTCAAAATCGATATTTCGACCATGGACATGATCTCGCTAGCACCAGAATCACCCCGCTGTCAGTGCAATCTTACCACGGATACAGAAGGTTATGCATAAGCCTAAATTGCAGCTTTGTAAGGGCTTTCAAGTTTTTCTAATGTAAATAAAACAAGTAACATAATGGGTTGCACTAAGTATATTAATATTTTTTTCTAAAAAATCTTTTAATTCACTATGCTTGCTAAGTTTATCTGGCTTGTGGCCGTGATATTCAAAGGCATGTGCTCAATATATAAATTGTGAAAGGCTTCAGATAATCCTGAATATTACCAAATATAAAGCATAACAGAATTTGGAACCTTTAACCTCTACCGTGCCATAAACCTACTAATAAATTGCCAAATCCCAACATTGCCTCTGAAATTTCCAAGTGGACGTTCCGAATCTGGTTACCGGCGACCTGTCCTCCGAAAATTCGACGTAGTGCCGCGAGGCCCTCTTTTGCTAACTTCGTTCTGCCAGTGCCGTGGTGTCATGAATATTGATGGTGTGAGGTGTGACTCAATTGTTTTTGGCCGTACTTTAAGTTCGCTGTATATTGTGAGTTTATGTACTACTTAGATTATAGTAGTTAAAGAAGGTCACAATTAAATTCGTGAACAAACTTCACCTGCACTGAGTTTGAAGTGTGTTCACGAATTTCATTGAGGCTACAACTAAACATATATGAGCTTCAAATGGATGAAAATTAGTGTTGTTTTAAGATATGATCAATGATCATACAGGGAAGTAAAATAACCGTGACCGAACATTGTAAGAACGGTAACAAATTAAAATTACGTACATCGTGCTCGTTAAAAAAGATTTGAAATGTGCCATAAAAACTTCTATTGGCCTTCAATCTTCCATGACTAGACTTTGTGTCTTATAGCCATAATTCATTTAAGCTATCTGCTAAAACGTTTTTCTCCTAACCCACCACACCATTTCCGGCAATCTAAATGATCAATCCGATATTGAAGCAAAGTAGACTTAAAACACCAAAACATACGTCCGTCCATATTAAAATAACATTAAATAGGTCGAACTTGTTCAAACTGAAATGACGCGCCCCACTACCGCCTTTATACAGACACGATATCGCAGATGAAGGAGTGGGGCACGTCATTTCAGATTGGACAAGCTCTACTAGTTATCAAATACATCTAGCTCTACTAGTTATACATACTAGGTAAATGCCTCAAAGGTACAATTCGCGCCATGTATCTTTGGCTATGAGCGAGCCGTCAATGGCCGTCATCTCTCGCTCTCACCCCACCTTACGAAAAAAGAGATGCTATCCTATGCTCTATGATTTACTGCCTTTGAAATTTCCTGTTGATGTACCCATATTTTTTTGAATAAACGTATGTCTTTGTCTATTTCTATGCTCGCTCAGCAGTGGGATGATATTACTAATCACATAATTATATCTTGGAACAGATATCTAGACCAACGAAAATTCAATTCTTAAAAAGAAAAAGACCAAATGTTTTAACAAACTGAGAATCATATTATTATAACAAATAAATTAAAAGTAAAAAAACATTTTTAAACAAAGCTTTTATTTAATGCCCTAAAAAGAAGAAAATAAAATTTCAATTCAATCAAATGCGTCATTTTATTACATTACACAATTTATACGATATAAAAGCTTGTTGCGGGATTTATCTCCAAGTCTGTGCAAATAGGTGCCTACCCACCTAATTAAGTCTACACAAGTAAATCTCGCAACAAGCTTTTATATCGTATAAATTGTGTAATGTAATAAAATGACGCATTTGATTGAATTGAAATTTTATTTTCTTCTTTTTAGGGCATTAAATAAAAGCTTTGTTTAAAAATGTTTTTTTACTTTTAATTTATTTTTAACTTTTTAGTCTCAGTATCAGCTCAGCTCCATGTCATAAAAAATATTCTAGGGCTAAAGTATTCGTCAAGACGAATCGAACGAGCCCAAATTCGACGGGCTTGCGATGTTTTATGACAGAGTTCCCATGACCGTCTTCCGTCTCCAGCATCAGATCAGCTCCATGTCATAAAAAAATATTCTAGGACCAAAGTATTCGTCAAGACGAATCGAACGAGCCCAAATTCGACGGGCTTGCGATGTTTTATGACAGAGTTCCCATGACCGTCTTCCGTCTCCAGCATCAGATCAGCTCCATGTCATAAAAAAATATTCTAGGACCAAAGTATTCGTCAAGACGAATCGAACGAGCCCAAATTCGACGGGCTTGCGATGTTTTATGACAGAGTTCCCATGACCGTCTTCCGTCTCCAGCATCAGATCAGCTCCATGTCATAAAAAAATATTCTAGGATCAAAGTATTCGTCAAGACGAATCGAACGAGCCCAAATTCGACGGGCTTGCGATGTTTTATGACAGAGTTCCCATGACCGTCTTCCGTCTCCATCATCAGATCAGCTTTAAGTCAGAAATATATTGCATTGTCATCCGACTTATACACGTATGCGAAATTTTAGCTCAATCGGATAACGGGAAGTGGGTCAAATTCAAGCCGACATTTTTGACGCGAACCGTGATACCCACAAACAAACAAACAAACATACAGTGCAAGTTTAATAAAAGCTTTTAATAAGAATTTAAGTGTGGTTCCCAAGTTAAGCAATATTAAAGAGCTTTGGTTACGAGCAAATAAGAGCACCGTGAAACCATGGTAAATTACTCGCCCAAAACTATAACTTGGGAGTTCGCTGACACATATTAGTTTCACAACTTTACTCATAAGATTTTAAGTTCTAAACTACATCCGACATGGTCAACTTTAGGAACAGAGTCGTCTCAAAATTGAGAATAAGTTAAAATTGCACACACAACATATAATACTGTGTTTATTTATCCCACTATTATTTATTGTAGAATGAAATAAGAACTTAAAATGAATAAACTAAGTTCGCTGTGTAAAATGCAAAATAACATGAAAATTCCGAAATAATAAAAAGTGTTTTCATTTTATTTGTATGATTGTTATTGTTTCGCAGCGTGCCTGTGAGAAACCAATATAAACTAGATAAATAATACAACAGACAATTCAGGCTCCAACACAATAGAAACTACAGTACTATTTTAGTCGGTATCAATTTAAGACAGACTTAACGGGGCCAATACGCTCGTCCGTCGTTTTGTATCAGGAATTTGCTATTTTCAAAATCCAGTGTGATTATTTCATGAGGTTTGTTCGCGCTTGGTAACCTGAAATAATCTAATTCATAAATCACGTTCCATTCTCTTCTTGGCTAGCATAAAATTATTACATTGGCCCCTAATTCTCGCGCTATCGAGATAATCTCTAAAGTCGAGATATCGGTTTTGTTTATATTTAGGATATTGTCAAAAACGACCTCGATTCACATTAATTTTGACCTAAAACGGGTCGAGATATCTCGGTTGGTTGGTTGTAAGGCGTGTCGTGAGAATAACTATTTTAGCGATATGTAGTTGTAGATATACAAATACAAATTCGTTTATTTTGCCAAACAGAGTACAATATGGTACTTTTCATTTTTCATTCGCAATGTAATTGTAAGCCCATGGCCTTTTATATTATGGAGTCGTTGACGGTGGCTGGTGTTCATGATGGCGGAGGGGGACAGAGCTATTCCCACGTTTCGTTCTATCTCGTTCTGCTTTTGCGACTTTACCTTTTTACGAGTATAAAACAGCCAATTTCCTCTTGTTTCTTAAAGTTTTATCTAAATTCTCTGCCGCACCATATGTACAAGCTAATATGACACTTACTGTTCTCACTTAATAATAATTATTATTACGTACTTCATATTTATATTGTATATTTATATATCTACCTATACATCACATCGTTGAGAGGTGCCTGCACGGACATCAAATGGTTTTGACTGAAAATCAGCGCTGCAACCCTGTTGTAGCCTTATGCTGAGTTGGAGCCATTTCACTGGCGAGGCATGCGTACATCATCTTTCTCTTTTGTTTAGTAAATATGTTTTCATCTATAATGTAATGTCTATTTCCTTCCTCTAAATTATCTTGTTGATGTATCTATGCTCTGTTCAGTGAATAAACGTATGTCTATGTCTATGTCTATGTCTATATGGGTATCTCGAATTGATATTTCGACCATAGAGTTGATCCCGATGGCGCGAGAATTGCCCCCGTGGTGTTGGAGAGAAAATTAGCCGAAGGAGGCCAATTCTCGAGGTGAATTCTTAAAACGTAGACGCCAATTGAATTACAATATTGTCGTGTACGCTTTCAAATTCTAATGGGCGAGAATTGCTCCCCAAGAGTACTCATATCTATGAATCTAATGACCAATTCTAATAGTGATCGTGCTTAATGACAAGGAATGTGCATCTACGATTCCCTCGAGGGCGAACAAATTTCGTAATCTTTACTACATCAAGAAATAATCATCATTGCGCGTTGCATCTTATATTGCTTCATATCTACATACCTTTGCCACGGTGCCCCGTGGTGTAGTGGGTCTCACCTTGCTCCTCACGCAGGAGATGCAGGTTCGAATCCCGGTGCTGACCATGTACCAATGAGATGATTAATTTGTCTTAACACCCACGGTAGCGTAAGGACAAAAGAGTCCTTGGAACAATATTGACATTAAAATAAAAAAAGGACATTAAAATTAATTTGACAGTGGGTACCAAGACGTCAATGAATGTCTAATTTTTGACGTTGGTACCCACTGTCAAACTAATTTTAATGTAAATTTTTTTTATAAAATTAATTTAAAAAATGGCTCGAGCTCGATGGAAGTACATTATCGGACACTCCGTGTTTCGGATGGCACGGTCCCGGCTACTATCACTACTTCGTAGTATGTAGTCGTCGTAAAACCCCTCCACCAATCCGCACTGAGCCAGCGTGGTGGAGTATGGCTCAATATTACTCGGATCCGGGTAAAAGCCTGTGCCTCTCGTTGGGGAGATTAATGGGCTACTTTTACTTTTTACTTATCTAAATGCCTTTGCGCACCTACCTGTAAAAGCAAGATATCAAGTATATTCAGGTTTCTGATCAACCATCTAACTAAACTGTAATACTTATAAGACATGTCTATGGAGATGGTTTAGCTTAGATTTATCGTTTGTCGTAGCTACCAAAATTTGTTCACTTTTGTGAAAGATTATTTCAATATAACTCAACCATTTTCGTTACACAGATGCATTATTTATAGATCTCGTCTCTTAAGAGAGGTCACCATTCGTTCGAAAGACCACAGCTCGATCTGAGCCAAGAAACTTGGTACAGCCTGTACCAATAATTGCAATACTTACCGAAATCATCTACTACATCCCCGCCCACCTTAGCTAGTGCATTGCAAATGTACATGAGAGAATGCGATTACTTAACAATTATAAAGGCACCGTCACTTCACATCGTGGGAGACGTCGAGAATCATCATTGTTCCACCAACACTTTTACTAAATTATTCCCAACAGTTTGACATGCAACAATGGTTTGTAACACCCCGCGTTAGAGTTCAGTGGATTCATCAGTCGGAAGCTTTGATTGTCGTGGCGTGATTATTTTTATTTTCATAAGAGTCTAATGAATTATTTGAGAATGGAATCGCGCTGGTAAACGTAACATTTTACGCAACTGTTGGTTTTAGTGTCTTTTTGTAATTTCTAGACGAGGAATTCTTTTGTGTGATTAATCTTATCATCTGCATTATATTATTCTAAGAAGAGCTCTATAAAAATAATATAGGTTTTACTTTTAGGCATTATTAATTTCTTGTTTATTAAGTTCAAGTTTATGAAATAAACATTTTTCATTTTCCATTTTTCTTTTTTTTTTTTTCATTCTTGAGACAGACTCTGCTTAGTTTTCGAAATGCGGCAAGAACTTGTAAATTTTTGGTTTTTTGAACAATTATTATGATCCTGTATCGCGTGAGTCAGGAGATAAGGTCGAATGTAAGGCAGGCGTAAATTATTCTGATTGATTGAATTCAATCGATCAATCGAATGCGGATGTCATCAAGGCATTTCTTCAAGTGATTTGTAAACACAAAGCGTGGGACTATGCTCTTTATTGACAAAACAATAACGACTTCTAAGTATACTTATTAAAGCCTTTTAGACAATACACTCTGAGCGCATAAGAGACATGCATTAATGGGCTTATAACACCTAGCTAACATATTTGTAATAGGCATACAGCTACAGCTTAACGTGTCATCTGAAACACGGAAGCGCCATATAATGTACAGTACATGATAATCTACTTATCTCATCAGTAGTTCAGCACCGTGTTTGAACCTTGTATTATTTGCGATAGAAGCAAGCGTGAACCCTCTAGACAACGGATCGCTCAAGAATGATAAAGCAAATATACAAATCAGCATTTTGAAAAAGAAATTAGATAGAGAGTAAAAGAAACAGTCTGACAAATATTTCTGACAAATATTAAAAACATACTCAGATATTGACAGAAATACAATATACTTGTGATTGTATTTTTAATGTTTCTGTGGAATAGAGAATATGAATATGAATATATTATCCTATTAAGGGTTCACGTGGAAACTAAACGTAAAAAACTGACATTTCATATTACTCAACACAACACCTTAATTAAATTAAGTTGTTGAAGCTAAACGCCTCGACCTATCCAACACATTAGCCTTGCATGCCCTCATTAGCTGGCCATTCATCTAACTACCACACCGGCACATAATGACCCAACAGTACCTTAGTGTTATTAGGTATATTGACACTTGAAATTGAGGCGCTGGTAATGTGAAGTTAGGCGTGAAACAAAATATGTGCAGTTTGTAGAAGTATCTCGGTTCAGGTAAGCTTCAGTTATACCTACTCTGATGAGTATTAATGAAACTGCAAGTACCTTTACCTCTGAGCTAAAACATCGTCATGTTCAATCCATTACTATCACAGCAATAGACAAAGTCATCATGACAAGCTTCACCATTAGCCAAACTTCTTTCATCTTGATCGAGTGTATTGGTAAAATTAATCGCATTTGTAGATCGCCCTCCGATCATCTAACCAAAGGGAAATGTAAGATTTTTGAGAAAAGTTTTGCGAGACGAACCACCTGGAAAAAAGTACTGGTGGTTCGATTCTCAAACCGC
Organism: Argyresthia albistria; assembly: GCA_963457715.1. Taxonomy (NCBI): domain Eukaryota; kingdom Metazoa; phylum Arthropoda; class Insecta; order Lepidoptera; family Argyresthiidae; genus Argyresthia; species Argyresthia albistria. The sequence continues at coordinate 11,177,986 of OY735266.1, read as the reverse complement.
GGGTGTCGACCCACCAGGTCACAAGGATAAAGAAAGTAAGTGACCCCATATTCTCAATGACGACCTCTCCGTGAGGTCCCGGGTTCGAATCCTGGCTGGGGGGTAAAATAATCCCCAGTTCTTGAATATTTACTTACATGTTTGTGGTGTCACTGTTTCAGGTCCCTTTGCCACAGGACAGGGTAAATGTTCTATGTTACGCCTGTATGTAAAAGTTATGGTAGGTTATTCAAGAGTGCGGCAGTTATCAGTTCATTTAGTTTCATCTGCTTCAAGGAGACCAAGTGTCCAGTTCCACGGACAACGTAAGTCGTAAATCTATTGGGAACAAGGCAATAGAGGCACAGACTTATACGCTTCGCAGCCTGCGGTGTTTGGCGGCGTACCAACGGGGACCCAGGGATGCCCGTACAGAACTAGTAGAAAATCGATATGTAGACGTCCAATTTTCGATATTTTCAAATCGATATAAGGTAATACGATTTAATCCTAGATAGATTCGGACGCCTAGAAGACCGGAAGAAAATATTGCAAAGTTTTATTTGAGGATCACCGTTTCAATTATATTATTATTATTACTCACGTAATTTTATGGTACATACTTTTAAGAACTAACTGATTCTTTCGACCACAGATAGATAAGAAACCTTTCGATAAAATTGGAGATGGTTTCAAAGCTTTTACGAACTGTTTCGATCCACAAGATCGATTCAAACGAAAAGATAGGCATCCCTACGTGGAACGCTGGTAGCTCCGTGCGGCATATAGTAATCGGTTTCGGCATCTGATGCTACAGTGTGTAGCTACCGTCATCCGCCATCATGAAATGATCAATTCTATGATCCGGCCACGACATAGGCACTGCACTACTGCGGCACACTTTCCATTCATACGTAGATATTTGGCAGGGTGATTTGTGCGGTTGTAGGTATAATATAAGCTGCCAAGTGCGAGTTGGACTCACGTTTAGAGGGTTTCGTACAACAATAATAAAACTTCGGGAAGTAAGTACTTATATATAATGTGATTATTTAACAGCAAACCATAATCATAATTTCGTTTGTTTACTATGGGAGAGTATTTATAGGCATATAAATAAGAAAAGGTACTGATTTTATTTTACCTTTCAATAACAATAACCGATTACGTTATTGTTAATTATTGTGAATTGTTGATAGACCTGAAAGGCAATTCTATTGATCAATACCTCCAAGAGCAAAGACATGAGCAAACCCATTAAATAATAATAAAAATCAACTCGTAAAAGCATTTGTGAACTCCGATCCCGTAACAACAATCCAATATTCAGAAACATAAAATTTAACCCTTTACATAACTTATACGACCGAACGAAGGGCTCAAAAGCTTAACCGAATTTACTAATATAACAATTTGCTTCGGGAAAAGTTGCCAGTTCGACTACTAAGGTCGCTTTTTCCGTGCATATACCAAAGCGTTCCGCGCTGTCTTCTGACATAGTTGGGTTACGAGTGTTATTACGACTACTTTTTGAGCAAAAATGGCACGTAAGGGTCAAGGGTCTTGGGGTGACTCGAACACGCGGCAAAATTATTATGGTTCGACACACAAACGTTTGAATTTGGAATTCTTACTGCCTTTGCGTAAGGGTTACCTATTTTGTTTGAGGGCGGAAGCGGTCTGGCGATGCATGGGTGAAGTATGAATAGAGACCTAAAAGGGTCATTTGGAAGGGGCTTGAGCTTGAGAATGCACTAAACTAAAAAGGCAACTAAAGCCTCTAACGTCATTATGACGACTTTTTGGTTGATATCAACAACTAAGATGACGTTTAGAGGGCCAAGTGGCCTTTTTAGCTTAGTGCTTTTTCTTTCCAAATCGCCCCATCTTTGAGTTTTTCGCCGGTGAAAAAGTGCAAAGATATTGAAAAACTCATCTATTAATAATATGAGCCCATAATGTTCCAGTGCTGGGCTAAGATCTCTCTCCCAAGTTGATAAGAAACAGTTACAAAAGTAGGTTGCCAATGCCAAAAGTTCTAGAAGAATTGCTGATGATTGATTCAATAATTTCAAAGATCTTTTATAAATTATATTATATAATTATATAATTTAATATATAATTTAATTTTTTATGGGTTTTTTATTGCCTGAAATAAACGAATTATTATTATATTATTATAAACGTTTTCTCGAACGATACAGTAGGCTCGATTACGACCATTTTGACAGTGCAGAAAAAGTGTTCGAGTTGCTATGGAATCAACCTATGACATTGTACTGACATAATTCTCTTCTCTCTAGTCCTCTACGTATAAATAATCCCACAAAGGTTCTTCAGTCTTACACCCCGTCTCAGACAGCCTGCCTCTGTCCACACGACACGGCCTACCTCTGTCTGTCCACATGACACAGCCTACCTGTCCACACGACACAGCCTGCGGCAAGGCGCGCCACATCCCCGACCGCGGCCAGTAGGTGACTCAATAACCCGCTCCGCCCCGCGCCAATTTTCCCGGCTCACCGTGCGACCGGCCCCGGCACAAAATTGCTTTGTAAGGGCCCGTCCTCATAGGGCTATGGGCTATGTGATGTTTTCGTACTTTTGGCCTACGTTCTCGACTAACCCTGAGTTGGACAAAACAAAGAAATTGTTGCTTACTTACCTTAGCATCAGAAACAAACGACAATCCTATGAGATTCACGCCCATATATCAGTTACGTGACAACCATAAATTTCAGAATCGTTTCTTGCAACTCATGGTAAGTCGAATATACCAAAAATTGTGTCAGGTGTTCCATCAAGCGTTCCTGGAGGTGGACAACAGCCGGACGGACGAAGCCAAGTCAGAAATTGTTGAGGCCGTTAACGCCAAATAGAAATGTAAGTGTGATGAATAACACAGGCTTATGGTATTCAGGAGTAGAGTAAGAAGAAGAAGTTCATTTTGAACATACTGCGTCGTTTTCGCTGTGAATTGGAATATGGGCGACTAAGAATAAGGATGTTGTTAGAAAACTTGATAAGTTGGTCACTCTGTCTCTCGTCGGCAAAATTTCGTCTGTAGTCGCGATTGGTCACGTATTTGTAATTAAATACCTTCAAAGAGATAAAAGTCAACGAGAAGTTGAAACTGCCTATGTTAACAGGATCATTCTTCTTTTTCTGGTGCCATCTACTATCAGAGGTTGGCAAAGAGGATCGTTGGTACGGATTAACACAAAATTAATATAGCAATCCTATATCAAGATATCAAAATCATTAGTGATTTCCGGTCGGGTTGTTTTCAGAAGAAAATTGTTAGAGAGTTCGCATCAAAGTTTCTCTCAATAATGATAAACTTTTTATGAGAAAAACTAAAACAAAACTATAATACGATTACTATGAACCCGTCTAGTTCTGTAATTGCCTTGACTTCGTTTGATTGAATTTCTTCAGTTACTTATAAAGTTCTTGCATAAGGCTGAAAGATAGGAAGTGAGTTTCCTGCCACAAATATCACTTAATCTTTAAGATTCCGGAGAAGTGTTAAACGGAAAGCCATAGTTGAGTAATGATTAGTAAAAAAGCAAGGGATTGTGCTTTTTTACTAAACTAAATAAAAATTGGAGTGAAATCCCTGGTCTAGTGGATTTCACGCTTGCTTCTCACACAGGTGATGCAGGTCCGAATCCGGCGCTGACCATGTACTTATGTGATAGGTAAGTATTTATCAAGTACATTGTCAAACATTTCATGTTTCGGTTGACACGTTAAACTGTAGGACCCGGTTACTATATCGCTACTTGGTTGTTATTAGTCGTCAGAGGCCGTAAAGGGCCGCTTGAAAACTTCTGTCAGTATACATGTCGGCAGCCGATGAAACGATAAAATCTCTTAAGGCAAACACTGCGGTAGCTTAGGTGAAGACTAAAGGGGGCGAGCGCAGCGAAGCCCCCCGAATAGTCTTCGTGTTCGTTTGACATGTATTACACAAAAAACATCACGTAGTGCTGGATTAAAATGCTTTTAAAACGACATGTTTTCGTTAAAACCCGCCACATCATGATGTGCCCAGTAATTGCTTGGGCATATCATGAAATGGTGGGGCACATGACGGCACATCATGATGTGCCCGATTCTACGATCGGCCGCCAACATACATAATAGGGTTGGTCACTAGCCAGACACAATCTTACTCGTATCCGGGTAATATCGACCCTCTGCCCTCTTTTATCATAATTTTCATATTCATTATTGCACACCAGAATAACAGTAAGATCTTATAAAATAGTGGTAGATCATTATGGACCCTGTTGAGCAAAGGCAATCAAAATCAAAATCTATTTATGAAATATCAAAATAAATAACCGGCCAAGTGCGAGTCGGACTCGCGCACGAAGGGTTCCGTGCCATTATCTATAAAAAACCGCAAAAAAAATGTATGGGAGCCCCCCCTAAATATTAATTTAATTATTTATTTTTTAAGTAAATAATATACTCAATATACCTGCTACCATTATCAATATCGAGCAAAAATGAGCAAAAAAAATCACGTTTGTTGTATGGGAGCCGCCCTTAAAATTAAATTTCTTTTGATTTTTAGTATTTTTTGTTATAGCGGCAACAGAAATACATCATCTGTGAAAATTTCATCTGTCTAGCTACCACGGTTCATGAGATACAGCCTGGTGACAGACGGACGGACGGACGGACGGACGGACGGACGGACGGACGGACGGACAGACGGACAGCGAAGTCTCAGTAATAGGGTCCCGTTTGGCACCCTTCCGGTACGGAACCCTAAAAACATGCCTCTGTGATGACATTATATGTATTATTATTAACAAAAGCAGATCCTGATTGTATTCCTCGTCGCATATGGACAGGCCCTAAGCACGGGTTTATAGACTAGGGCAAACAAAGCGGTGGGTTCGCCCTCTAAATATTCCACTGCATCCTTACAGGTATCCCCGTTCGGCCAAATTGAGTAGCTTCAAATGCCGCTATCGAAGCGGTTTTGCAATAAAAGGGTGAGCAGAGAAAATTCAAACAGAGACAAAAATGATACAATTCCTCGGAAAATAAGTGCAAATATTGGAAGATATTGGGCCAATAATTTTCGAGATCAACGGACTTATCTTCGAAGGACTAGTGTAAGCAGGTAGGTACCTACCTACATTACTTCTGGCCCCACACTAAGGTATCGTTGGAACCAGCGACGTCTCACAGATACAGAGAAGTCATTTAGTCAGTCATTTGGTCAGCCTATCTTTAGATCTTCATAGGCCATATAATAAACTAAGAATTTAATTATGTTTCAAGTCAGATTAGTCGATATATTATTAGAAAACAGTTTCAATCACAGAAGTGTTAGAAGAATTTCAGTTCTGCACTCGAGCGCTTTGAACCTGCCAGTAAGAGTACTGCTAGGCCACAGAAGAGATAATTGGCTAGGCCAAAGCGCTTGAAAACGTTAATCACGGTATTTACATGAGTAATAATTTAAGATAATTTAAAGCTTCGTTGAACCGCACAAATATTACCGGTACAAAGTTAATTTAGACAATCTTTTTTATCTATCCTATCTAGCCGCAATTATATTTCACTGCTCGGCCATGACCTCACCCATTTACATCCACACCTCAAATCCAAAACAAGCTAATTTAAATGTGTTCATCCAAGCACGATACCATCAACGCTCGCTAATAGCACCATTTAAAAGCATTATCAACTGGATAGTTATATTTCATTAGCTCATTATCACTTCCCGGTCCAACCTTTGAAGAGCATCGAATGTCAGAGTTCAACAGGCTCTGGAGGTGTCACGACACGATCACTAACGATCACGATCCACGCGAGGTCGTCGGCACAACGCGGTTATTTCGGGTTTTAAAAACAAAAACAATACCTAGGTATTCGTTACTTTTAATAAGATGTATAGTTGAAGTAATTTATTATTTCTGTTACAATCAGACGAAGTTGGAAATTATAACAACCCCCTAAGTCAAGCCATTGTCATTCTCCTGGCCGAAAAGGGAAAAATATTGACATTAAAATTAGTTTGACAGTGGGTACCAACCAACGTCAAAAATTAGATTCATTGACGTCTTGGTACCCACTGTCAAAATAATTTTAATGTCAATTTTTTTTTATAATTTTAATGTAAATATTGTTCCAAGGACTCTTTTGTCCTTACGCGACTATGGGTGTTAAAATGCGGTTCTGCTCTGAAGAAGCTCGGAGGGTTGACTCTGTGACGTGGACGGACAGTTCTGACATTATTCTCTTTCGAAGACTTCTGTGGCGCAGCGGTTGTGGCTCTGCCAACCATGCGAGAGGTCTCGGGTTCGATTCCCGACTGATGATAAAGAACAAAAAATCCTCAGGTCTTGGGTGTTTACATGTTTGTGATGTCGCTGTTTCCGGTTCCCACGACTCAGGGTATCCTAGAGTGGGGCCAGAAGAATGTATATGTTTATACGTAAATGTTGATGTTGATATTGAATTTAGTTTAGGTTAATGATTGATAGCTTACAAAGTTAAGAGCAGTTTATGATTACGGGCCTATGGCAGAGTATAAATACATAACATTGCATTTTTAAGGCTCTGATATTTTAAAAGAGGTACGGGGGAGTTTCTTGCCCTTCTTTGCTCCATCCCTAAGCCCACAACTTCCGAACGGGCGGTAGTATACAAAAATATAAATATTATATTGACGTTGACTAAGTAATATCATAGACAAATAAGTAATAAGACTGTCATAGTCTATACAAAAGAGCGTAGCCTCGAAAAACAGTATGAGATCTAGATGGCGCTCTATTTTGAGCTTATTATAGGTTGCCATAAAAATCCACGGCCAACAGCGCCACTTAAATGGTAGCGCATGAAAATGACCAAGTACGTCAAAACGATAATAGATGGCAGCAGCACAGGCAACCACAATACCGAATAGGTACATAGATCCCCCAGAGCAACAATGCGCATCATACGAATTTTCACGAGTACCTACCTACCTCGTATTCCGAAAACATCCGAATCATATAATCGTATGAGCCTTAAACATTGCACTTGCAATTTGTAACTTGCCCGCAAGAAATAGAAGTCACATATCATGTCTGAACAATCGAAAGCAGTCGGTTCGGTGGCAGTCGCCGCTGTCACTCAAGTCAGTCTGTTGTCGCTAAATACCTATTGAAGGCAACCGCCGCGCCGCCGGACCATTGCATAGGTCGGACGTGTGCTGTCCATAAGTGGAATTATATAGAGCTCATATTACACACCCGCCTTAGTTTTTTTTCCAGATGTATGTTTCATTTCAACTTTAATCATGTTGGCCGCACTATAATATCCACAAGTGTCTATAGATCATGCAATGTAAATGCGAAGATGAGTTTAGGAAATTCGACCCAAGTATCGATACTTTTTCTGGTGAAATGATTATTTCACAGGTGATGAATGATGGATGATACCAGTGCAGAAAGTGACCAAGAAAAATTCCATGTTTTATCCGATACCTCTACGATGTCAGGAATAGAGATGATCTATTAAGTAAAAGACCTTTTTAACTTTTTTCCTACTTTATTATTTATTTTTCTTATCTTTCGGTTGTATCCACTCTATGTATATATCACCTCCCGAACGCTCGGAAAAACGACCTTTATCGAACAGTGGCGAAAATCTGTACCGCATGGCCGCTTTGGGTCTACCGGTCTACTGTAAGTACCTACCTGTTTATCATTGTATTATTTTCGTAGATTTGGTTCGTTAATAATTTTCCCTTTGTTCCCTCTATACCTACCAGATTCCCAAAATACCATTATGACCAGCATACCTACCAGATTCCTAATTTATCAGATTCCCCCAATACCATAAGTACCTACATACCTACTTACATGAAGAAAATAAATGAAAATAGTAAATTTCCCAGATGGGGTGGCAGAGGCACAACTTCATATTTGCCCCCCGCCCGAGTATGATAGGTACATGATACTCGGCGGGGCGTTTGACTTGGTGGGAGAGAGAGAGAGAGCGAGACGAGACCCTAAGTGCAAAAACAATGGCCCCGTACTGTATGAATGTTTCTAACGGAATTTTCGAACGCTCTTTTGACCTACCTACTTCCCGTTTTCCGATTGAGCTGAAATTTTGCATGCGTGTAAGTTGGATGACAATGCAATATTTTTCTGACATGGAGCTGATCTGATGATGGAGACGGATGATGAGCATGGGAACTCTGTCATAAAACGTCACTGCCCTGTCGAGTTTGGGTTCGTTTGAATTGTCTTGACAGGTGGCACTTTGGTGAGGTACCCGGATGAGGTCCAGGGGGTCCAGGGTCTGATGATGGAACCGGAAGGTAGCCATGAGAACTGTGTTGTATTGTTTCATGATGCAGGCAAGCATGTCCTGATAGTAAGATTACTTGTCTCTTTCTCAGGTAAAAAAATATTCATGGCGGTCTGGATTCTTTTATTTTTAAACTTCCATTTTTAAGTTTATGGGTAGATATTTTTTGCAAAGTCTCGAAATATTTTTTGCCGGTTACTAATGCTTGTCTTGCATGTGAAGAGGACATTGAGATAGCACATCTATAGGGATTTGGATCGAATCTTTTTTTGCTATTTAGTGAGTCAAACAGATTGTTTACCATTTTGACGAAATCTGCAGTATTTATAGCAGTTTCACTAGTGAGCTGGCCTGACTGTTTTGCAGTTTTTATTGCAGCGGCAACGGAGTTACTAAATATTTGGGTTGCATAGCTCACTGTCATCTTTTGAAAAGAGTTCGGGTTAAGGTGCTTGTCTGTAATTTTTGTTAGGGTCCTACTTTTGTTAGATTTTTTATCGATTTCATAAGTTTTGAGTATATCTTTGAAGGAAATTTTATTCCCCTCGTGTACAAAATCACTATTTAACAAATTATTTCTCACATTTTTTATCAAATGCGGTACATCAAAAATGGCATAAATTTTTCTTTCATTGCAGAAGAAGAAGGGAGAACGTTTTGTAACGCCCAAAGCTTTAAAAACTTTTTGGTTTGTAGTGGCCTGGTCGCAAACCACTGCTTTGGGCAGCAAGCCATTGGCAAACAGTTTGTTTACCACTGCTTTCACAAGCATTTGTAAGTTTTCCGCCTTAACACTGTTGTGGGATAAAAAATAAGCCACAGGTACTTTCCATTTCGAGTACAAGCCTCTGACTAGGAAGACTAAAGCATAGTTAGCCAATTTGTTCGTGCGGTGTTTTCCCCCCAGGTCTTCAAAGCCCTCTATCAGGTCATATTTTTTTGAATATTCTAATGCCTTCATTATTGACATTTCATCATAACATACAACACAAGCTTTTTCTTGTAAACTGGCAGTTTCAAATTTTTTATTTAGTTGCGCAAAAACTTCTGGGCACAGACCTGGCAGGCAGTTGGACTTGGCTAACCATGCTCTTATCGTAGTTGGTGAAGCCAGGACAATACCTTGTCTTCTTAAATACACATAAGTCGAAGGCGACTTGTAGAAGAGCGACATGCAGAAATTCTTTTCCTCTTTTGTCCATTTTTTTGTATCGCCTTTCCTTCTGGTTTGCATGATGGCCAGAGTTTTGGACACTTCACTGCGAAAACTGCTTAAAATAATGCTTTTATCAGATTCCCTACGTTTCTGTGTCGACTTGGCACGAAGTCTTCGCAATTGAGCACGAAGTGCTTTATTTTTTAGTAGTAAACTTGTTCCCGCTTTCTTCAAGTTACAAGTTTCACTATTGTCGCCATCCTTTTCTTCAAATAAACATTTTCTTGATCTTCTTGGTTTGGGGTCTTCAAAAAGACATCTCCTCGATAGCCGCTGCACATTTGATGTTGATGGAGACACGTAAACCTCGCCCGTTGTGGAAGTCGTCGTCCTTGTGTAGAACTTTTTTGGAGTTCTTACTTTTAAAACTTCTGGGGAGGTCTCGTTGACATCTAAAATTAAAATAGATATCTTTAGTGATACAAAGGTTAACCTACTTTGTGTTGCACAATTCCCTTATTTATCCGAAATTGGGAAGTACCTGATGGTACCACAATCGAAATACAACAATTTAATTTGGGTCGGTGGTTTATTTGTTGTGAAATAATTATTTTGATGCAAAAAATATATAATTGATGTAAATAACTGGATGGGTGATAACGTGATCGGAATAGGCAGAGCTAAAATACCTAAACTGTGTGGAACTGAGGCGAAAAGTGGTCGTCATAACTTTTATTTTGTGGGACAATAAGTCCCAAGTTTGGGGCAAAGTTTGAATGTATTAAAATACATGTCATAATGTGCTAAGGTAGTTTTTTTTAAAGAATATGTAATAGAGGACATCGAATCTTTCTGGGTTACCTAAAGTTGAAATTCCCCAAATAGTTGCATTTTTCATGTACACCTATAAAACATATATTATGTCCATTGATTGAGAATTTAATTGCAAACATCAAAATTTCGTAAATAGTAGGAATTATAAGATATTTAAATTTTACTATGACTAAATTACATATTTAAAGTGACTTATCTCAAAAACCCATTTCATTTACGACATTTTGTCAAAGAATAATTGTTGTTTGAAATTAAATTCTCAACTTCCATTGTCTCCCTAGATACAGTATTTCACTAGTTAGGGAGACAGGGAACCAATTTGTATTGTGTTAAATCCATTTGTGAAATAAATAATTTTTACTTTACTTTATTAATGTCCTCACCGAGGGGCACTGGCCTTTACCCGGATCCGAGTAGGATTGAGCCATACTCCACCACGCTGGCTCAGGTATTTATAGGAGTACACGAAAAATGCAACATTTTGGGAAATAGGTAACCCAGAAAGATTCGATGTTTTTTATTACATAATTCTCTCAAAAAACTATCTTAGCACATTATAACATGTATTTTAATGATGGAATGGGAAAACGCATATTCTAAAATAGTGTACTGGCTGAAAATGAAAATACAAATCTCAGTTATAAGAGAAGTTTCAATGAGAATAAGAGGCACTCGAAAACATGTCAGGGCCTTTCATTGTGAAGATGGAGCTGGAATACTTTAGTGACGGCCTGATCACGTGAAATATGTACGTGATTTTTTTATATTTCGAAATGAATAGAATGAAATGATGTTTATTTGCTTGAAATGAGGTACTATATATGGTGGAAAATATGTGTGTTCAATATATTATTAGGTAATTCTGTATTAATGTCAATAAAATAAACGTATACTTTAAGTTTGCATTTTAATACATTTGCATTGCATTCAAACTTTGCCCCAAACTTGGGACAAATTGTTCACCCAAAAATTTAAGTTTTAATGACAACTCCACTTTTTGTCTCTGTTCCACATAGTTTAGGTATTTTAGCTCTACCTTTTCCAATCACTGCGATAAGTAATTTGCTGTGCATTTAAAAATAAGCCTTTTTATTTGATTAAAGGCCAATAGTTCCTTTTTCTCCTTGGCGTGGGGGAAAAGAGGCCTATGCCCAGCAGCGGGCTCTATTTATGGGCTGGGTTGTATGATTGATCACTTAAAATACCGTAGCTACAATTTATGTAACTATATTGACGATTTTTTTATTATTTGTTTATTTGGGAACTGCACCACAGCACAATATAAAAATGTACAGCACAATAAATAACTTATAGGTACCTAGGCCAATTAGGGGCTCTTATTATACTAACATTACATTTTAACATTTTATATAAGGATGCTAGAGAAATGGGGTAGTACAGTTATAGTTCCTCAAGGAATAAAACCCAATTCTTTAATTGAACAAAAACCAAATTATTAACTTACCTATTTCCATACTTTCTTGGTTACTGGCTGTTTGATGTGTCCCACAGTCACTGGGTTGGAATTGTATGGGAACTGCAGGACCTAGTAGTCGGCTTCTCAAACTGCCTCTATGGATTTGTGAGTCAGAAAAATGAGCAGAACATATGAAGCGACGACTCAGTTCATCATTACTGAGATCATCCAGCAGTGAGTTTCCTGAAAAAAATATAGAATGATTGCATTACTAGGCCCTGTTTACATGGCATTACCCACAAGCACACCAACTTGTTGATCCACAGCAGGAAAGATAAGGTCACTAACATAAACATACAGGCACATACATTGCTTCTGGCTCCACACTAGGATACCCTGTGTCGTGGGAACCAGAAACAGCTACATCACAAACATTGAAACATGTGCGGAGCCAAATAATTTTTGTTTTGTGTTTTTCTGTAACTGGTTCGCCGACAAATCTTATACAAGGTGTAAATTAATTAATGCAAAATGAGAAACTACTTTTTTAGGGATATCATTCTGAGCAACTTTCACAATGAAACCAATTTGATCAGAACAACTTTATTTTTCACTTCCCACTACATTTTGGCCTGAGTGGGTTAGCTGATTTGTATAGACACACACAGCCTGAATACACATGCATGCATGTCAACATAAACAGTGAGCAAGCTATGTTGTCGATGACTTTGCAGTAAGTGATTTGATTTGATTTGATCAAAAGTCATGAATAATGGGATTTGTCATATATATATTGAATGCGTTCTGTGGTCAGGGCAAAGCTAATGCAGCCCGCATCATTCGTGTAAACATTGTTTAAAGTCTGTGCCTATTTGCTTTGCCCTGACCGCTGACAGCAGAACACATCCAATGCAGCATGATAAACCTTTTATCATGCTGTTTGCTGTACCTACCTACCTACAAGTACACAATCTTTTTTATTTTCTAGGTTCACAATACTTTTTATCTGACAGAAAACAGCATGGCCCGCGATTTGTACACTTCATTTTATTGAGATGTCGGACCAGGCCATAGGTAGGTAGGTACCACTGCAACATGAAGGCTATACCTATCTACTTACTTTTACTTGTAACAAAATAACTTACTTACCAGAGTTTCTCAGCCAAAGTATTAGGCGGCCTTGATCTTTCACGGGGAACCGGAACAATGATACATCTCGACTTGTGTTTTTACAGTTGCGGTATGAACATTTAACGTAAGACATTTCGGAGGCTTTGATCGGATTCCAAGTCAGGATTTAGCTTAGGTCACAGGTTAGGCAGGCGGGAGTTAAGGAAGTCCAGGTTCAGAAACAGGTTTACGTGGTAAGTATAGGTACTTTACACAAATTATCACTTCAAATCGTTCAAATCAAAAGTTTTGTTTGAGCAGAGCAAGAAACAAGAAAGAAAAAAGGCGGTTTGGTTTTATTTGTGTAACGTTCCATTTGACATAAAAAGCAATATGTACGTCACTGATAGAAAACCGTAAAAAACCTAGGTAGGTAGGTAGGTAGGTACTGAAATATATTAATTTTGCAGATGGGTTTAAGTCTAACAAAAATATCATATAGCTGAAACCAGAGAAATATTACCCGAGCATCACGCAAACTTTCGTGAACTAAGTTTCATTAGAAACGGAATGCAAATTCTGAACTTGTGATGTAAAACGCCATCTCGCGCTATTGATATTAACTATTACAAGAGCTGGTATGTTAGGCCGCCAAGCGCTTCCTAGTGATACATGAAAATGGTAAATTTATATAATTCGATACCTTTAGTGACATCTAGGTAGCCTACTAGTAACTAAATTCCAGGTTACGCTTTTTTGTATGACTATGTCAGTCTTATTACTTATTTGTCTATGGTAATATGTATGATTTTATAAAAATTGAACTTGAACTTGTAACGTTAGCAACAGATTAACAGTAAGAGTTTGATAAAAATTGGTAGCAAACAACGTTTTTATGTAAAACAGAAGCATAAAACTAATTGCTATACTTTGAACTGAATTAAGGTGTACTGTTACATGGTTTATTGTTAATTTATTTTATTTATTTGAAATGCGTGCATTCGATCTAGGTATACGAGATTTTTTCAGGGATAGATGTACATATTTATTTTTGAATGTGTGTATGATTGGAGTAGTTATTATTATAAATTGATCGTGCGGATTAGTGCGTGATCGTGATTTTAAAATTTATATTAGGTACCTACTTACTGTCTACAGTACAGTCACTTTACCCAGTCAAAATAGCTTTACGATTTAAATTGATTGAATTGAGTTCCCATGAGTTGATATAAGTTTAAATACCATTGTTGAATATAATTTAATTATGGAATTATTGCATCTTCATTATTGGTCTTAACTTACGGTACGTACCTAGGTAATTGGGTTTTAAGGATCGTTGAATACAACTAGCAATACAAATGAAACGGTGCTTTAATAGCAACAAATAACAGGCCTCGTCTATGCGAGCCGAGCACTCGTACACCTCTTCACAGAAGTACCAATTACGAAGGGGAAGACCGCATTACGCTGCCTCGGATTGGGGAATCAGTTTCGGGGTGTGATTTGAGAACAAGTTCGCGACGAGATTCAGATTGTCTAATTGAAGGCTCGACTTGGCGGGGGAACTGCCGTGCCTGATAAACTGAAGAGTAACTTTGATTTATTGATATTACTTATCGAGTCTATTTTACTGCCCGCGTTATAAACTGCCTCAATGTATGTCGGTACTCAAGCTAAATGGTGTTATCTAGTGTATCTAGCAAAGCACCAGTGGCAGTTTTTAGCCTCTGCCTACCACCAATAATAAGTGAGCATAAGCAAAAGCATGTGTTGTAAATTATATCAAAGTTTAAGACAATAAGTACGAAAACCTTGATGCGATGTTGTGCGCATCTCTAATTGATGCAAACACATGAACTCAGTGAATATTGTTTATTTTAATGTAAGTGTTTGCATTGTTGATGTGCCTTGTTATAAATAAATAAATAAGTAAAACCTTTGTATTTCGAAATACAACTCACGTACTGCAAATAAATACTCTTGATTACAATTTCAAAGTAAATCAGAAAAATTTAGAAGTTATTTAATATCTGGCTAAACGAGGGTCCAATTGTGCATCTGCCACCCCGTATGCGAAAAGGTGTGACTCTAAGTTATGTTGTTGTTAAATCAGCATTTATTCAGTTAATAACTACTGTTTGACCATTTATCTATTCAAGGGTTACAAACAGGACAATTTTCATTACATTACCATTCAAGATCCAATATTGTTACCAAAAATCATGCAAATAAACTTATTTGATTTGATTCATCATTAGTTTAGTCGACTATTCACACAATAGCCTCAATCACTACTCCCTACAGGTCCTGGAGTGTGAATCTTTGTTCTCGTAATATAATCTCACCCTTATCTATCACGTATCAATCAGAGACAATCAACGCTAATGCCATCACTATCCCTATAGAGAAGATTAAATGCGAGAACTAAACGAAGACGAAATGGAATAACATTATTTAGATGAAAATACCCGCACTGAGCCAGCAGTTGTGGGAGTTTGGCTCAATCTTACTCGTACCCGGGTAAAGGCCTGTGCCCCTCAACGGGGACATTATGGGCTACATTTACTTTTTGATGAAAATATTGTATGCATGGAAATTATTTTGTTTGCTGAATACGTGTAATGTTCTGTCACGCCTAGCTTGATTTATTGAAATAAATCTCTGTATAGAGATAATCTTTCCTTTTTAGGGTTCCGTTAGAGAAACGAGAACCCTTATAGTTTCGTCAAGTCTGTCTGTCTGTCTATCATTTATTAAAAACCGCAAAGATAACTTTGTAATTCATACAAACACTTTGAAAAACAAAGTTACAACACAAACATCCAGTCATATAATTACTTGCTATTACGGAACCCTCCATGGGCGAGTCCGACTCGCACTTAGCCACTTTTTACTTGCATTTTCTTTCAATCTAACTGTTTAAATAGTTATGTGCAATTATTGTGCACAAAACATATCATCACTTATTTACCCCCGTGGCCAAATATAAGCATAATTTTTACTAGCACTAAAAGTTGCATAGTTAGTAATTTTTAGCCTTCAATACGGCACGTTTTGCCTGAAATATTTAATAATGTTGACATAACAAACAAATCCATATTGCACAAACAATACAAAAACTATACAAGGACGCTGAAAAAATGTATACTACAATCTCAAAAATTACAAAATACAAAATATATAACGAACTCAAAGAATATTTGCAAAGCCGCGTGGAAAGTTATTAAAGACAATACAGACTCAAAGATCAATAATAATGAAATTACAGAGATTAAAGTCGATAACAACACATTCACCGAACCGAATGAGATATCCGAACTTTTTAACGATTTTTTCATAAAATTAACAAATAGTAGTAATAGCAGTAGTCAATCAAATACGGCAAATAATACCTATACTAACATATCTCAATCGATCTACTTAACACCTGTGGATGAAACAGAAGTAATTTCAGTAATTAAACATTTAAAAAATACAAACTCCACAGGATATGATGGCATTGGTACACAACTATTAAAAAACTGCGCACAATTCCTTGCGAAACCAATTACACACATTATAAATTTAACATTCATAGAAGGAAAGTTTCCAACTCGCCTTAAACAATCTATTGTTAAACCCCTTCATAAAAAAGGAGATAAAAGTGACATGAATAACTACAGACCAGTTACCTTAATCCCTGTTATTTCTAAAATACTGGAGAGGACGATGTACAAAAGAATATACAGCTTTGTAACACAACTCAATATATTAAAAAAGGAACAGTTTGGCTTTCGTAAAAATTCTTCTACGACCTTAGCATGCTTTGCTCTTATGAAAAACGTCGTACAAAGTCTGAATGACAAAAAGTCGGTAGCCTCAATATTCCTAGATATGAGCAAAGCTTTCGACTTCGTTTCTCATCCAACTCTACTAGACAAACTCAACAAGTACGGCATACGAGGTAACTGCTTAGAATGGGTTAAAAGCTATCTTAGTCATAGGACTCAATGCGTTGAAATAAATAGAGTCGTCGATAGAACGAAAATAACATCTCAATCTAACTACCGTGTGAACAACTATGGTGTACCACAAGGCAGCGTCTTAGGCCCACTATTATTTCTTTTATATATAAATGACTTACCTAACGTAACGAAAAATGACTGCGTCCTTTTTGCGGACGACACTACACTCCTTATTAAATGTAATAATCGTAATGCTTTAGAGTCTGAAGTAAGTGAAGCCCTCAATGATATTGTGACATGGCTAGAAAATAACAATTTGAAGGTGAATACAGAAAAAACTAAAATAATACAATTTCAAACTTGCTACAATCACTCCGCACCAAAGATGTGTATTAAGTTTAAAGGAACTGATATTGAAGACGTTGACTCTACCTTATTTCTAGGAATAGTAATAGACAAACATTGCAGTTGGAAAGCCCACATAGACAAGGTATGTCTGAAACTAGATAGGTTTGTCTATGTGTTACGACGTATGAGAGAAGTAGCAACAAGAGATGCAACTCTGTCGGCATACCACGGATACGTTTCGTCAGTACTACGGTATGGTTTAATTATGTGGGGTAACTCGGTAGACTTTGACAGGGCGTTTAAAACACAAAAAAATGTGTCCGAGCATTATGTGGTGTTGGTTATCTGGATAGTTGTAAGCCTTTGTTTAAAAAAACACAGATACTTCCCCTGCCGTGCCTATACATATATGAAATGTGCATTTTTGTTAAAAAATACCCAGATATGTTTAAGAAAAACTGTGAAATGTTCAATGCTAGAGGTAGAAACAAAGACAAATTATATGTTCCCCCACAAAGATTACAATTATATTCTAATAGTGCCTATTGCATGGCAATCAAAATCTATAACAAAATCCCCGATGACATGAAAAATCTGACATTTAACATATTTAAAACTAAATTATTTATTTATCTAATGGACAAATTATATTATAAGGTTAATGACATATTTAATACTAATTGATTTGAATAATTTTATTTTATTTTAATGAGTCTAGGCATAATAAAATATTTGCACACCAACTTTTAGATGGTGAATATGTTGATACCTACTACACTGCTTAGCTAAGATCTTATGTACACATATTTTTTAAGCAAATAAACGTTTTGATTGATTGATTGATTGATTGATGATAACACAACTACTTCATTAGCATCCACAATTTCACTATGAAACCGAGCCCGCATTAATGCTTTAAAATTTTGTAACGTTCACTGTTTATTTGTCACTATGCAAACAAAACGATCAATAGCGCGATGAGTACCGATGGAAACCCGATGGATATTAAAGTTAAATTAGCCAGTTAAACTGAAATTGAAGATTTATCATAACAACGCTTTAGTCGTTACAAGCAACGTTTAAGCTGAAATGTTTCAATAGAATCAATCATGTTAGGACAATAGCCCAAATGACGAAAGACTGTAGGTAATCATTTATGATTTAATACTTATCTGAAAACTTTTAGGGTCTTAGGGGAAAGCCACATTCGATTCACATAATATCTACTAATAGTGCAGTCATAATATCCAAAAAACAGACCCTACCCGTGAATAAATACATAGTGGATTTTCATTCGTAGCTGTCTCGGGGGGGTCACGTGGAGTGTAAATTCAAAATGGCGACCAAATGATGCTTTTGCGTATATTTGAAAATTGTTTTAATATACGCAAAAGCATCATTCACGAAGGAAAAATCCACTTATATCATTCACGGGTCAAAGTCTATAATGACTGTACTATAAATACATAAACGTTCCGAAACGAGATCGCCACGAATTCATCAAACCACTAGCAACCTCAACCTAGCTCTAGAGATTGGTCAAAAATTGCATTCAATTAAAAAAAGCAAATATTAAGCTATCCATCCATCGCCTAAGAATACGAGTGAAAGTCTCCGGACATCAATATTCGATCCGAGACAGACCGCCGCCTCAGCAGACAGTTCTCCGACTAAACAAATTTACATAAATCCGGACGAAATCCGGAAAAATGGCGGGCGCAGGGCGGGCGGACGGATAAGCCTCGATATCATTAGCCGGCGATACCGGCGGCGGCGGCGGGGGCGGCCGATCACTCGTCGGACTAACTGCGGCAGAAACCAGTTGGCAATATGAAATATTCTAGAAATAGTCTTATAGCCGAATGGCGGTGTTGCTTACATAATGCACTTACGTGAGACGTCTATACTTAGGGTAGAATCCATGAAGTTTATTTTGGTGGACGTGTGAGTTACTTTAAATATTTTTACATGGACGTGTGAAGTATGAATTAAAGCACAAACTGGATTAAAAACCCGCCGTATTTTATTTTATATTTTTTTTGTATGAAGAAAAATAAAAAACAGTTTTATTATAGACAGTTTTTGTTAAATGTGAAATAAATCAGTGAAAAACATTGTTAACATGGGCGACAAAAAGCTTTTTTACATTTTGTAACAAAAAAATATTTGGACTTACGGGTATATTCTTACATCTTATATGGAGACAGGGAACGTGTTAACATTACCATTGCGACTGCGATTCCAGAACCATAATCCGACCGACAGGCGGCAGGCACATCGATCAACAATCCGGCAAGAGCCCGTACAATTTGCTTGACAGTAACCCCTCTATTCGTCATACGTGAGCGATTCGTAATATCAATCTTACTCAACGCTAGCACCCCTATTGAAAGGCCCGAGAGATCTGCAATCACGCCGTTGACAATGGTTTTTCATATTTGTAAAATAATATTATGTCCCCACCGAGGGGCACAGGCTTATACTCGGTTACTAGTAAGATGAAACTTAATCGAGCACGCGTTTTTTGTTATTTTAAAATTGGTTCCGGAGCCTGCTTGTATCTGCAGAATCCCATCATCAGATCTCAACCTGAAAATGTATATAATTGGAAACCTATAAAACCTTTTAACTAACTAATGGCTCTGTGAGCTGTAGACCTCGCGAGTATGTCGGTGGGAAAGCTGAACTGCTAACACACAATAATTTTCTTTCAATTACACATACAAACTTATGAATGTACCTGGGTACGAACATGCAGTATGAAAGTAGCCGCGCCAATAACTTTGTAAACTACATTTTGCGATCTAAAATACAACCTTTTGACTTTTTACTAAAATTATATAGTTTGTTTCACTGTCATGGTTTTTACAAATCCAACGACACCTCATTTGTTAATATCCAGCGAGCCGTTTGGGTTGTAGCGATTATTTTACATTTTAAGTCCCAATATCGCCGCCATTTTGAAAAAAAACCAAAAACTGGCTCGACAAAAAAAAACTATTTAATTGTTCAACCTACTCACAAAATTTCACGCGAATGGGTTGATAAATGCGCCCTGTAGAGGAGAACAAACAAACAAACAAACATACGAAAGCATTTTTGGCCAATCCTGAAACGGAGACGCTTCGCTCGCTTCGCTCGCTCGGTCAAAAATAGTTTTCCAAATCAGCCGAGCCGTCTTCGAGAAATTGCTGAACATACATATTAAGTTATTCTACCTATGTTCAACAATTTTTGTGCTGTTGACTTTGTAAATAAATAAATAAATAAATCAATCAATCAAGAAAGACCCATGTAAAACCCCGACAATTTGTTTCCCCTCCCCTTCCCCTCCTTTATTGAAGTCGGTTAAAAATAAGTACATTTCCAAAGCATACCTACCTAACAATATTACTCTAATTTTCAATTCTATCCGTGCAGAGAGCGTCAAAAACACATGGACAGAAATCGACCTGCTGATCGTCTTGGTTCCCTTTACGAGTAGTGTGTATTATTACTAGGAAGGTTACAACTGATGACCCTCTGCCGCTACGTATGAGAGAACACGTGGCGCTATGCATGTTCATTTGTATAGGTACGTATAGTTGGTTGGTTGGTTTGGTTGTGGAGTACTATTATCTCTTCTGTGGTTGTGGTCTAAACTAAAGTTGCTAGTTCGTAGCCGATTGCGAATAATTTCACATACATTTGAATTGAAATTTGAAATGAAATGAATTTTGTTTATCGACAGATAACATGGTTTACACAGGTTCTACTTACTAAAATAAGGAGATACTTAATTTGGAACATTTTTCGTAAAATAGGAGGGATCAGTGACAACCGAACTAGTGAAAACACTGTATCTCGGTTGTCAAATGGTGCTCAATAAATTACATGTAAGGGAGGAGCAACTTACTTCTCAAGTAGATTGTGTTTGGTGCTAGGTACTGGGACGGCTAGGTAATTGAAGATACCGAAAGTTTAATCGAGCCTCCAATCAAATGAATGTGAGATGATACTTCAAGGCAAGAGTCGCGTAGAAATCTCGTCGCCTATTTGTATCTTAATGGGAGATTCCGTAAGGTCAAAAGCCACATTCAAGTCTCTGAAACATACCCGCAATTATGAGAGATTTTTTTTTGGGCAAAAGTCAAAACAACTCAGTAGCGCGGTCTTTGCGGTTTTCTGTCCACCAGTTTGAAGGTACTATCTAGATATATGACACAAGTACGGGGAAGTTCTGCAAAGACTGCAAACTCGGCTTTAGAAACTGAGACTCGAAGTCGTTTTGTTTCGCGAGACAGCCGAACTGAATTAAACTAGATGCTTGGATAAGTTTCTATTAGCGTTTTCAGTTAGTTCAGTTGAAGTATTCTAGAACACATCGATCCTTGAAGAACGGTTTTATTGTCTATTTATTATCCTGTGGCTGAGCTTTTGACCGCTTAAGACCAAAACATTTTTGAGATCTGCAATGAAAAATATCGCAAGAGGAAAAATAGACCGTTAAATAAAGGTTAAATGCACGTTATAAAGGTTAAATGCACGTTAAATGCAGAAATTATAACAAAAGGTACAGTTTAAAATAAACGTGGATGAAATGAGGATTTTGTTCGCATTATGATTGTAATATTTTAGGCGTAGTATGCCCACTTAGGTGATGTCACTTATTGGCATTCATCTGACAAAGGCACGTTTGCACTAAAAAGGTAGGTACGAAAAATGCGATATTGAAGTATTTTGTAAATAAAAGAACACGTTGTTGGAACACAATTGGAGGTTTCGGCCATATGCACCGCAACTGTTTAGTTTTCTATTTACAATAATGTTTTTAAAATAATGACTTAGAATGATTGGTATTACATGTACTTATAAGAAAAGTGGTTTTAAAACGTAACAGTTTCAAATATTCACGTATCTTTTTGATCGGACGACAGTTTCTTCTGGTTGGGCAGCCACTGTTATTCCGCTGATATTACCGTTATTGAATTCATTTATATATATTAGGCATTATTAGAGGCATGGGGAGGCCTTTGCCCAGCAGTGGGCTATAAAAAAATAAAAAATATATTAACCCTCCCGCTCATATACGCCGTTACTCTTACTAAACGTCATACCTCATACTCTATGAAAGTGTTCTTGATATTGCAATCATATCCACGAGTATAATAGTATACTAGCAATCCTCGCGGCTGAACAGCAGAAATAAATTACCTGTAAGCAAAAACAATAAATTAGCCAAAAGTTGATGAGGCGTAATTTCATGATCTGGCTGACCATTTCATGAACTGGTGAAGAAGGATTGAATTTCATGAAAACACGTACGTATTATAGCTACGTACTCCATTAATATTTTTATACAGACCTACGTGAGTTTTATGTGATATAAGTTTTCGGGGGCTTTGCTGCGCTTACCACCCTCAGTCTTCGCCAAAACTACCGCAATGTTTTCCCCTTAAATACTTCCCACCCTTAATTACTTCAATAAGACTTCTAAGTCAACCATGTTTAGCTTTAGCATAAAATAATAAATTCTATAATATTGCCACGACACATAAGCATAGAGTAGGATATAGCATCCCTGACAGATACAAATGTCTGGCGTAAAACCCGAAAAGTAAAGAATGCTGAAAACAAAAGAATATTACCGACATTGCAAACAACAAGAGAACAGTGAACTTTTGCCCTTACGCCTCCCATGATAAACGCTAAAGTTACCTCGCGTCTCACCCCTGGCTATAAAGCAGGTTTGTTTAAGGTAGCCTCAATAAAAGTTTTCGGGTGTGATACCGCGTTAGTCCGGGAAACTATTGCGATTTTAAGACCTCAAGATAAACATCAAACAAATTATAAGTAACTATGAAGTCTTGATTGCAATTTATACATTTCGTGGCGAAGTTAAATATCGCATTAGTATCTCGGCCCCTTCCTTCTCGGCTCGGTGCGTTTTCGACTTTTCGTTACGGTACCGTTTCTGTACCGAAGTACAGAATCACTGTCAAAGTCAGAGTCAAAAAGTCTCTATTATTGTAGATATTATCAAATATTCCTATAACTCGATAATCTTTTGCCTCTACTCTACTTTGGACCACGTGGAGAAGCAGGCGAAGAAACTGCTACAGATTGTTTTTTGACCTCTTCCTGTCGAGAAACATTATCTGTCTGACTCGGGGTCATCTTAACACTCTTAAGAAATGCTTGGATCCCACCATTCCGCACAACCTTCTGGGTAAGAGCAATTGAACATTCTCAGTTTTCAGGTTTTTGCAGGAGAACTAATAATTTGATAATAATAAAATTGCAAGCTTCCAAATACACTTCAAACTGAAAAAAAAACTCAAAAGAGATCTAACAAAGAAAATGAAGAAAGAAAAAGAAAGCGGGCGCAGTTGTGCCTCTGCCACCGTATAGGAAAACGTATACCGTCACGCTACGTTAGGTTTTAACAAGAAAATCAAACCGACGTGTAAGCATGTGGTAGGAATATCAGCGGCAAGATACACTGTATCCTCCATAATGTAGTCCTATTTATTGAGCTTCGGAGGCAAAGATCCGTGGATCAAACGCCGTTGGATCCAAATGCCATAAAGAGGCCTTTGCCCAAATTTTATTTGACACCGTCAATGCAAATATACGACAAACCATGGAGGAACATTTCGTCTTCACGTTCGCAAAAGAAGTATTCATCAAAAACTAATCCTATTTTGATAAAACCACACACGATAATACATAAAATAAACTCTTTATATCTGATTTACAGTGTTTCAATCCATTACCTAATGATGATTCACCCGGGAACTGAATCATCACTAACAGTAGTGTTAACAAATCATTACTTATGTATCACAAATACAACAACAACAATAGCCCAAAAAACACAAATAAACAAATAAATTAGATCTTCGCAGAATTTCCTTACACATTAATCGACTATTAACTTCATCAATCCTCAATTCAATCTCTATAGATGTTTTGATCCTGTCACGCAAAATGAAGTATTGAACATCCGGCTAAACGTGGTCTAGAAACCCCTTCGAATTTGGAGTCTGGTTACACTATGTCTAAACATCAGGGCCCGAATTCTACTGTACACAAGCATACCACAAGCCTGGCACAAGCTTCAATACGACGCATTTGGTATTCTACTAAAACCGGAATCGCAATTGCAATCGCAATCGCAGCCTACTGTCCGACAGTAGATTACGATGTAACTGGCGTCACGCTGGCGCTTGTGAATTGCGATTCCAGTTTTAGTAGAATACCAAATGCGCGTATTGAAGCTTGTGCCAGGCTTGTGGTATGCTTGTGTACAGTAGAATTCGGGCCCTGAACTCGACTAACATTGGCTTGTGTGTAATCCAAATCTCGGCTTGGTTTACCACCAACAGTATACGAACTCAGCGTAATTGCTTGTTGTCTTATACAATTATACACAACAAACGCGTAGGGCACAAACAAACAAACTAATAATAGAAGTTGCGTTGAGTTTCACGTAAACGTTTAAATCAGGTTAACCAGGTAACTCTGAATAAAGTTATGTTTCGAAACAAACATAGTTTCACGTATTTTTTCAGACAAGGTGGAAGTGGCATAAGTGTGCACACTTGAATGTGTTCAAGGGATCTTATGACGCCTGCTGGAGTGAGGTAGTAGATAACCTATTTCCCCTTAGTTCTAGAGCCACAAATACATAGGAAATTCTCGTTTTCCACAGTCACTGAGATAGACAGATTTATGATTAACTGGTTCTCTGTCAGAAGCACACCGGTGAAACAAACGAACAATGGAGAACAATAGATAGATAAGGTGTATCGACGAGGGGGTAAAATTACTACAAATAATTGAAACAAAAAGTAAAACTTAAAAAAACCGACTTCCACAAACCCTATTTGATTAGAAACCAATGTCAAGTGCTTTTTGAGTTTAATACAAACCGTAACCCCCTATTGCCCCCCTCCCTCCATTGGGGAATTAATTTCGTCAAATCCCATCTTAGTGCTACCCAACGCTACATAAGGAACCCCTGTACAAAGTTTCATGACTCTAGGTCCGCCGGTTTAGGCTATGCGTTGCCCGTCAGCCACGCATAGTAGATTGTATTTGTACCTAGTATTGAGCAGTTCTGGTGGCCATGTGTGGTTTTCATCATCAGTTTCGTAATCGGTGTACATACATAAAAAAATAAAAAAATATCCCGACGAATTGTAAACCTCCTCCTTTTGTGAAATCGGTTAAAAAGCTACCTCTGCTATTGAAACACATTGGAGAAAAAAAGATTTTCTATAAACGCGAGAGCAATCTAGATTTTGCAAATGTCAGTTTTCCTTCAACTTTCCAACCACGATCTTTTGGCGGTGACAGGTGGAACTAACGCTTGATGACAAATGAGGAATGAAAGGTTTGAGTTGATGACAGGTTCGTTGCATTAAGTTGCGTAGAGCTGGCGCCCTCCGTGTAAACGTCACTCACGCGCCATAAGAAGATCGTTGGAAGACTAGGTTAAATCTAACACAAAGTAAATCTAACACAACTAGGCCATTGTTTTGGCACGTTTGGTCTCATCTCACTCTCTCTCTCCCGCCAAGTCAAACTCCGAGTATTATACTCCGGAACCCGATTTGCCAAAACAATGGCCTAGTACTGTAAAGATTCTCATTGGCAAAGGCCAATGGTGATTTGTAGGCTTTGGCCATTAATCCGCATCATCTCGACAATTACCGAGTATGGCAACAAAGTAGGTGTACAATTTATTCGAATGACTCGTCTCACTGGTTCAAAAACACATTCGAAGGTTGACGAAGCCCTTTCCATTAATTAAACTCACCGATGCAAGAAACGTATAAAGTTAACAGTGCGCGCATAACGTTTCGTTAAAACTGTTATCGCGCAACGTACCGTTAACGTTGCGTGAAAATTGCGTTTTCCCTAGATTATTTTAGATAAAACGGTGTAATTGGCCAAACTGTTTGGGTCCATGTGGGAGATGGACCCCGGGCAGTAGGTGGAGGCACCAATTACATGTGTTAATCCAATTTACTTCACATCTCTCCTATACAGTTTGGTGAATGTTATTCGCCGAGAGTGCTTTTTGATTATGCTGGACCATTACGATTATAAAGTATGACTGGTGAAATTAATTTAGGTGTTGGAGCGGGCGCAAATGTGCGAGTAAACAAAACAAAGCCAAACAACGTAGCAGTTCATTAATGTAAGTTCATAATGTATTGGTCCTAGTGGAAAAGCGAGAATTCATTTGTTTGCTGTATAGCACTGGAGCTTAAAATGAATTATGTTCTGAAGGAAATTGAGAAATTTTTGTCTTGTGTCGACGTGGGTAGTTCTGGTTTTAAGAAAATTAACATTTAGATTCTTATCAATATTCTCACTTTCGTCGTCTTCAAAAAATATGAGAAAAAAAATAACTATGGGTAGTAGTAGATATTTTTAAACTTAGAAAGAAAGTTGCTCAGAATGATGTCCCTACAAAGTAGTTTCTCATTTTGCGTCAATACATTTACACCTTGTATAGGTCCTAGGTCATAATAACTATAAAGAACATCGAACCTCTCTGGGACACCTCATGTTGGAATTCCCTTAAAATTTGGCTTTTTTTTACGGACGAGCAAAACTGCTTTGCCGTAAGCGTATTGAATTCGTCTCCACCGATCGTCGACGAGGCCGATACGGTATGGCGATTATTATGTATGAGTCGTACATAATAATCGCATCATACAGTATGACTATATTTACAGCACACCCAACAGGAGGGGACGAAATCGATACGCTTGCGGGACCAAAATGAGTTTACATAAACTTACTTATTTCGTCTCGACAAGGAGACGAATTGGGTACGGAAACGGAAATACGCCTCCCGGATACTAACTTCAGGCGAAAAATACTTCCACGCGGAAAATAAGACAACAAACCCTCACCACCCACGCGCATAATAAAGCGCACAGAATCAACCAGCGCACCTTACGGTACCTGACAGGTAAGCGGATGACCGCAACCTGTAATCACCGGTGAATAGGACCCACTCATCTATCGGGTTGGAGGTCAAGCACAATAAGGTTCATAACGGCATGCGGTTAATAGGCAGAAG
This sequence comes from Argyresthia albistria, assembly GCA_963457715.1. NCBI lineage: Eukaryota > Metazoa > Arthropoda > Insecta > Lepidoptera > Argyresthiidae > Argyresthia > Argyresthia albistria. The sequence goes on along the minus strand of OY735266.1, from coordinate 11,150,789 downwards.
GTTTTGCAACTGTGAAAAGATTGCAGGTTGGGATCGGGCTAGAATCTGTTAAGTGTCAGAAAGTATCGCGCGACTCATAGTGAGTGCCACTGAACTGTCTTTTGTAAGATTTTTTTAATAAATAATTTGGAATTCCTCGATGAACTCGGCAAATTCCTGTCGCGGTGGCTAGAGCTTTGCGGAATTTTGCGCCCTTGCTATAGGTAGCCATTGCGAAGCGATTCGCGTACAGAATCACGGCTCAGTTAAATTTCATACCCAAAATAGCTTAATGTATTCATATTGGAAAAATGAGTTTTGTATACAACACTTTTTTATTAAAGACAAAATGCTACCAGAATCAGATAGAATTATCTGCAGTAGACGGGAAAATCGGGCGAGATATAAAAGCCTCTTATGAATACTAAAACGAGGCTAACACGATAATAATTTTAAACTATGCGAGGGTTAGGGCCAAAACTTAATAGGTACACTTAATTCTGACACTCGAATTGGACAGGCTACATCCTACCTTGATACTAACCTTCAAAATAGTGATCTCATATCTGGGAAATGAAGGCCGAGATCTACTTCACAATGGCACCATTATTTTACTAGTGGCTCTGTGAGCTGTAGACCTCGCGAGTATGTCGGTGGGAAAGCTGAACTGCTAACACACAATAATTTTCTTTCAATAACACATACAAACTTATGAATGTACCTGGTTACGTACATACAGTATGAAAGTAGCCGCACCAATAACTTTGTAAACTACATTTTGCGATTTGAAATACAATCTATTGACTTTTCACTAAAATAATATGGTCTGTGTCACTCTCACGATCTCCACAAATCTAACGACACCTCATTTGTTAAAATACGTCAAGCCAATTGGGCTATATCGGTTTTTTTTACATTTTCAAACCCCATAACTCCGCCATTTCGAAAAAAATCTAAAAACTGGCTCGAGTAAAAAATTCTATTTTTTTTTCCAACCTGCTCACAAAATTTCACGAGAATCGGTTCATAAATGCGACCTGTAGAGGAGAACAACCGGACATACGAAAGCATTTTTGCCCAAACCTGAAACAGAGACGCTTCGCTCGCTCGGTCAATAATTTTACAAGTAATATTCTCAATTTAATATATTTCCATCTCATTTTAGGCCTTCATCTACACGTCACGTCTATAAAATCCGTCTTCAACCTATGAATTTACATAATATATTTACTTAATGAACCGTGGTCACGACCGCAAACATATTGAAATTTATAAGCCATCCGTAATAGGTATAATAAGGTTCTCGTAGTGTATATTAAACCGCAAAGGTCGCCTTGTGAAGATCAACTCGAAGTGAGCATTTACGATGATGAAACAACATCGACCTTTAACTTAACTATGCTGGCTTCTTGGTTTATGTCTCTTTGCTTGCCACTTTTATCTGCTGCGATGCTCTAAGCGCAGGCTTTTTTCAAAATCCTTATACAAGATGTAAAGTGTGTTTTACATCTTGTTTAACGTTTTCAATAAGATAGATAGGTTATAACCCATCTATCCTCAATCTGCAGATAGATAGGGTATTTGACATAAGATCCATAGCGCAACTGACAAATTTAACTTAGTAATGTGAAAATCATGGACAGATAGGTTATTGAAAAGGACCTGAGCTACAGACCATAAAAGCAAACGCTATGCATCTACGATGTGTGACTTTACACGACTCGTAATTTATGTTTATCGGCAGATTTTCAAACTTATTTACCTCCTCAGGCTAGCTGTAGGTAGGATTTACGACCTAAATCCCTACAAGCTATGGTATTATTTTAGATGTCAATAGTACTTTGATAATTGTTAGGCTAAAGATATAAGAAGTTGGCAGTTAATAACAAAGAATTTCTAAACATTATACATACAGGACACAAACATTGACACTGCCCCCATCATCATCATCGTCATCATCATCATCATCATCATCATCATCATCTTCCTCAGCCCACATCGACCCACTGCAGGGCATCAAATAGGTACTAAATTTTCCTGGCTCCCCAACAGGGATACAAACCTGGAACGTTTCCCTTGGGAAGCATAGCCTCAAACCCCAACGCCGCAGAGTTCGTCGTACAACAAGTCCTACACTGATCCTGCAGTAAAAGGACTTCTAGCATTTCCCAAGCATTACACGGAAACTAGTAAAAACATCCGTACCGTTGCGAGCAGTCGTAAAACTCGCACCGAAATTTCTCACTCCACCTCTAAAGCCGAGGAATTTACATACCAAGGGTCGGCGTATTTACCTAAACGTATAAAATCCTTGTCCGAAGTAAGACAAGGACCACTCTGCCAGGAGATAAATTCCAGCTCATTTCGTATTATTTGTACCAGCCTCTATGAGTAATTGATTATTGGTTCCAGGTTCTCCCTTAACTTATTACAGCATTTGTCCATTGCTCCCGTAGCCTATGATGGAACCATAATCTCTTATAGTACAAAGGCCAAAAATCTAGGCGTTTACTTCGATAACCAGCTGTCCTGGTCAGTGCATGTCAGCGAGGTTAGTCGGCGAGTCTTTGCCAGTTTCCACTCTCTCAGGCGTCTTCAAAGCTTTCTTCCTCATCAGACAAAGATCACACTTGCTCAGTGTCTCCTCCTCCCCTTATTGATTACGCTGATGTCTGCTGGGCGAGCGTGAACGAAGAGCAACTGAACAAACTCGAGCGACTTCAAAACCTCGGGATTCGGTTTGTTTTCGGTCTACGCAAGTTTGACCACGTCTCGGAGTATCGCAGGAGGCTGAAATGGCTCCCAATTCGTCTTCGCCGGGATTCCCATATCCTCACCTGCCTTTTCAACATATTATTTAATCCTCGCTACCCTGGCTTCCTGCGGGATCGTTTTGAATTTGTGTCCTCGGATAGGCCACGGAGATTACACGCTCGGTCGCTACTTATAACTCCGCAACACAACACTGCCGCCTATGAACATGGTTTCCGACTAAGCGCTATCAGACTCTGGAACAAGCTGCCAAGTGCCATTAGAGACAGTCCGTCACTCGGAATATTTAAAAGTCGGTTGAAAGAACACTACCTTTCTCTTCCATATTAAATTTAAGTATTTGTATTTATGTATGTTTTATTTCCTATTTATATCCATTAATTCTGGTATATATGTACGTATTTGTATGTAGTTTATATTATTATTATTTTTTTATATATTTTTTTTTTTACTTAAGTATTTGATGTTGTACACTTGGATCTACCTATTGTTGATTTATTTATCCTTTCCTTCCTGGGTTTGCTGGAAGAAATCTCTCTATAGAGATAAGCTCGCCTTTGTACATGTCATTTCCATTTTTAATTGTCATAATGTATTTTTTCTGTGCAATAAAGTATAAAGTATAATTCAAAATTTACAGTGGAACAGCAAAAGGAAAATTCTTGTTCACAAGACTAAAAAACTATTTTTTTTCAGGCTTAACTTGTGAAGAGAAGACCAAAGGTCAAGCGGTTTCTCATGATAGATACTCTAATTGCATAGCGAGGAAAGCCGGAAAACCATAGACATGGGTGGCAGTGTACCGAGATAATTTGCATGGGGAAGCCTGTCCCAACAGTAGATTCCCTAACAGGCTGATGATTATGATGATCCTGTAAGTAAACCTGCCACTCTGCATGGAATGTCGAATCGATTTGATCGTTTTGATCTTTGCATTCACGTCCCCTTGTGTATGCAAGGGTTGGCAGTCGGAAGTGATAGGCATCAAGACAACAGATGAATAATGTGGAAATGTCCGCACCACTCAAGTACTGAGACCCCTGCCCTGACCCATTCAAGTTGTATGGTAATACCATCGCTAACCATAAGTTAGAGAGACCCTTCACCATGGCCGGATTATTCCATAAACCACCGAGTGAAGATAGAGTGGTGCGGACCCTATATTTCATTATGTGGAACTTGTTTCAAGGGCTGGTACTTTGGCAGATCAAATTAATTCTCTGGTTTAACTTTGCGGTATTGGGTATCGAAGCATTACATAAATATTATAGTTATTTCATTAGATTAATTTTGAATGATCATTTAAAAAAGTTTGATTTTGTTGTAGTAAGTATTTGCTGGCTAAATATATGAGCACACTATGCTTTACCATCCCGAAAATCTAATACATTTTGTTTCATCAAAAACAAAATTCGATCTCCCTTTTTGGCACTCTTTACCTTCACAGTCGTAAATTCTAATAGCTTCATGTCAGCAGATAAAAGCATGACAATGTGCTCACAGAATGACGCTCACAGTAAGCTACCTAGCTACCTTTTTGATGGCTTGTTTATTCTTTGCTTCATAGAGACTAAAACCTAAAGCAACGGTAGAGCTTTGCTTGATCGCATGTATGTGGCGGACATCGTAAAATGTGCACAGCGTGGACTGAAAAGGGTGGAAATGTGTTGCTTTAATAAGGGAAGTAAATTATCACACTTTTGGAAAATTACATAATTTTCCAGCAAAACGGTCAGCGAACAAAGCTGTTAAATGCGGATTGAAATTTCTTCAGTGTATGTATAATTGCCTGACAATCATACCGGATCCCAGGTAATCCTGTCGAATTGCATGTTGTCTAGGGGTGCAAGTGACTGAACACAGTCAGTCGCTTGCACCCCTAGACAGTCCCATCCCCATCAAAGCTTCAATCTCAACTAAACGACAATCGAAACTTGCACTAAAAGATCCAATTTCATCAAGTCCAACTAAGTAAACAAAGACAAAAACAAACACAAAACGCAAAAGCACGAGTCGTTGCAAAACACAAAACACTTTTAAAACCTCAAATTAAATTATGAAACGAGCGACTCCGAGCGGCTTCAAAATGCGACAGCAAAAATTGCATCCCGAGAATAAAAGGCTGGCCAGCAATGAAACAAAAACTCGCGCTGCAGAAAAAGACAACGACCTATCCTCTTTATTATTACGTAAACCACTCGTCTGGGGTCCGCTTTGAGATGCCGACCTTTCGCTCGGCGCAAGAATATCCGGGTCAAGTCTACATATGGCGAGAAATGCATAATGCATATTTTCGGACCACCGCCTCAGCCGCCCGTCCGAATTCTTTGGAGTGAATCAATAGCACTTTTCTGGCTTTAGACTAATGATAATAAAAATAAAACTTTAAACTAATGCTAAAGCCGGTATCGGTCTGTTCAGTCATAAAAAAAATGAGCCAGACTACACAGTAGCTGAATTAAACACCAGAAAAGATGAAAAAGCCAATGATAATGATGATAAAACTAGTAATAAAAGAATGTATTGAACAAACACAGCAATCGCGGAAGTGTTTCTAGAATTCTTGATGCCTGTTTTAGTGCCAAAAGCATACTTAGGTACATCAGTATTAGAAGTTTCATGTCTAAGCTATCTTATTACAAACGTACTCCTGCTAGTCGAGAATGTACGGTTGGCAATAGCTTAAAAAATAATAAAAAGTAAAGTAAATGTAGCCCATTAATGTCCCCACCGAGGGGCACAGGCCTTTACCCGGATCCAAATAAGATTGAGCCAGACTCCGCCACGCTGGCTTAGTGCGGGTTAGTGGAGGGGTTTTACGACTACTACATACTACAAAGTAGTGATAGTAGCCGAAGTAGTGATATAAAAAAAATGTTTGATTGAAATTCCAAGTTCTTTTGATAGGGAAAAATTTATAGAGATTAAGTATCTAAGATTAATATATACCTTAGCAAAACACACCTTTTTCCAGCTTATTTCTTTCGACATTTCTTTCGCCATGATCCCGCATCGTAATTTCGTAATTTAAACTAAAAAAACTAGATTTTTTTCAAATAACACCATGAAGGCGAGTGTATCTCTTTCTTTGCAAGAGATTTACGTTTACTGATAAAAGACAGCGCCTGTGAAAAAATTGCGCCCAGATTGGTTTAACAACGTCTCAGTTTGAAGTAAGTGAATATCAGCATCATTATTAAATTCAGAAGGCATTTTGATAGCAAATTCTACGTAGATATCGGAGATAGAATATACATACTGTTAGGCTCATCGTGTTTCGAACGTTAGTTTGCCTCTGAATTGTTTCGAATTGCAATCGGTGTCGATATGGATCGTTGTATTCGGATACTCCCGAATTGGTCTATTCGTCACTCGATATAACATGCAAATAAGGATAGGATTACATTGTCAATTATGTTTGCCAGTGTAATCGTGCATATTGTCACAAAAGGCAATCACTGTCATGTTATACTGACAGGTAATTAAATTTTCGCTGACATGAATTGATCCTGGAGAGTCGTTTCCTTTACCACAGCAAACAGTTTATAACGATGAGACTTTCTCGGTAGTAAACTAATCATCCATCTATCTTTCTATGATTGCGAATCTTGCAACTGCTACTTTAAATAACTGGCCTTTACTGTATCTAGAACAATAAAAATCAGCGATTGATTTTCTCAAAGTTTTAATCGTTTCTTTAGATGGACCAATGAATATACTGTGAAATAATCAACTGGTGTTGTACAGTCTGTATACAGTAAAGTCGTCGAGTGAAATTCATTTCCAAACTTTTTCCACGTGTCCCGGACACGGCACAGCGTGTTGGTAAGCTGCTAATTACAATTTGATCTCCACTAGGAGTTTGAGATTGTTCTTTTGTGTAAAACGTGCAATCCCGCTTGTGAAATTATGGTACGGATTTCGTTGTTGGAAACACAGAGATATATGAGTATGTTGGGACGTTTTTATGCAGATTCAGTTTTTGTAATTATTTATAAGAGTCATTATAATTGTGTTTGATTTACCAAGCTTGAAAAACAGTTATTACATCATAGGATCCCCGCATACGGGCCGCCCGTACACCGTACACGCGTGGCTGACGCGCGCTTCTCCTTCCTTTGTGGCCGCTTCTAGCTTCCCGTGGCGGCGTTTGTGGCTGTGGCCAAAATATTGTGGCGGAAAAACTTACTGTATATTATTATGATATTTTTAGATAGTCCATTTTTATGTACATTAAACGAGCTTTGACATGCAAAAATTTATATTTGACCTAATTTGTTTAAAAATGTTACTGCCCAGTAAGATTTTTCATCTTGTTAGTGTAATCACGTCAGATACTTCCAGAAAAAGATAAAAATCTTACGTAATCTCTTTCCTGCCGAAAGACAGATTTAAATGCCTTCATCTCATAAAAAGATTATCCTGTTGTGCGATTTCATTCTCATTTTGGAGATAAACTGGATTTTGGATACTTTGTTTGCTATTTTAATATATTTTCTACTTATTTTTCAGTTTTTACGTATATAGGTATGTTAGGACCTTTGAAATCTGTCACTATCTGTATTATTATTGTAATTTGATAAAGTTATATCGGCGGGAGAAGGTTGTTCACATCCACAAGAAATACAGGTGTCTCCGTCCTTCACGTTCCCTTGGATAATGAAAATTATCAACAAATCGTCACTAAAATATTCAATGTTTCCACAGAGAACCTGTAAAATTACAGTGAAAGTGAAAACAATGAGCTTATAACACGTGCAATTAAGCTTAATGGCGGCCTGACACAATTAAGACATTTAATGTAACCTTGGTGTTTCAAACGGTCACTGGCAAAGAATCGGAAGCATTACCGCATTTTGTTGACATTTTGACATTGCAGCAGAAGTATCGCAGTGAAAGCCAGACGTGACCGTGCAAAGACATTATGTTATGACATGTTTGTCTTGTCTAGTCCACACGGAACGCTAAAATTATTTCTCTCGCCGCGCCGGTCTAAGGTGAGTCAGTACGCACGGAACCCGATTGTAGAATAGTACCGGTACCGAGATAGTACCGGTTTCGGTAATCCTGTAGGGATATTCCAAACTGAACCAGCTTGGAATATCCCCTATGATGCTAATTTTATAAATCCGCGTGCAGATCACCATGCTCAAAATGGACTATTGAATAACTGTTACTGTCCACACGTCGTCGCATAATGTGCCTCCGCCAACCCGTACAGGAATAGGCATGCATGACGCTAAGTTATGTTGTGATCAAAATAAAATATCTTTATTTCTATAGATGTTTTTAAATACTTGGAACACAAATTGTTTTTCAAATTGGACCACTGTGGGAGAAAAAGGGCGACGAAACTCGCACAGATTTGTTTATCTCTGATCATTGCATAACATGGTATCGTGTCACGCTTTTGCCCATACGGGATAGCAAAAGCATATTATCGATACGAGCTAAAGTTTCCTTCTGATGACAAGTCATACTGTTCATTAGAAAATAGAAATAGAAGTAGTTTATTTGTTCAGGAAAGTGATTACAGTTCACATGTTATACATATTATTAATACGCTAACATTGCCAGAGTGACCACTCCCTAAGGTAGGGTTTCCCCTGTGTTATAGGATATGTTTAGGGCATTCATGGGCCCTTCACTTCCTATTAAAGCTAAGACGCGAGCGAACTCCTTTAACTAATTTAATCGGTGTCTTATGCATTAATCTCAGACAGTGCTGTCTGTTGCATTTCATACTAAGCTTTGTCTATATCCACAAAATAGATAGCGACAATGGCTTGGATTGTCGAGCCAGCTGACGACCCTAATTGGAATTGCGAATGTTGCTACGCGGAAATGCTTATCATGAATATTGTAACAGAACAGGTCCTGACTGATTGAATCATCAACGCAGGAACTAAACGGCTGAAATTAGGAGGCTGGAATTTATATGCTAACTGCTTTCATGATGTAAGGTAAGGACCCATTAAAAACGGATTTGCTGAAATCCGACCCTAATGGCATCTTAATGCTTTCAAAGTTTGTATTTCTTTGCAAGGGAAGTTTATGCGAGCTCGATAGACAGCCATCTTACTTCATATTTTTTTTGGGATTAATATCCGATACCGTTCAGGAGCTATATTTCTTAATCGCTCTTTTCTACCGATTTTTATTTGTTATATTCAATTCGCTCTGTAATGATTGGTTAAAATCACTCGTTGCGCAAGTCATATATCACACGAGCAAATGAAAAATAGAGCTCCAGATACATCACCATACGGCAACCATTTTATTTTGGAACTTTATTTTAACTTTTTAGAGGTGTTTTAAAACTGTCATGGTATTTTCGCAGATCATTTGAAGTATCTAATCAGCAATGATTAAGCACCTCTACAGAATTGGTTGGAGATGGGAGTACGGCCCCTGGCCTGTGTTCTTAGCTTGACCAAAAAGTGTAAAACTACACAGAAGAAGTCACGGGTTTATGCTAGTTCAATATCCTGAAAGCTGCCTGCAGGGGCATCCATTAGCAATGATTGAATTAATATGAAAATATTATTAACGAGTATCTACTCGACGCACACCAAAGTTGATTATTTAAAAAATACAAACATCATTTCGGCGGAAAGCTCCGACTCGGAATATTGATAAGATAATTAAATTTGTGTACAGTCGGCTAAAGATAAAATTACAATCAATCAATGAGATACAAATGACAATCCTATGAGATTCTCGCTTATAAATTAGTTAAGTAACAACTTAAAGTTTCACAATTGTTCGTGCAACTCAGGGTTAATGAATTGTTTTTATAGATTGCATTGTAGGTACATTATGTTTATTTCGACAGTTTTTTTTTGAGAATCAGGAAATGTGTGTTCATTTGACGTTTTGTATTTCCTTCGGACGACGCCAGACGTGAACAACTACTTCCTCCTCCTTTCCAAATAAATTTGACACGCTGTTAAATAGCGATGTGCCTGTAAGGATGCGAAACTGTTGGTGCTAACTAGCTGAGCACTGAGAGCATATTACTCTGTCAGATAATCAATTATTATACATATTCCTTGTTTCTGTAATACGTACCTGAAACAAACAAAGATATCATTAGATGACGTGTTATATCTACCTAATAGATATTTCTAACTGTACCTCAAAATTGTATATTTTAGCATAACAAAACAATATAAATATTGTCATCCTTCAGTAATAAAATAAGATACGTTGTGTGATTTATTCATCTGTGAAACATACTATTATTCTATTACCTCCTTACTCCTTATGTTACAAAACTTTATCTTAATAAATAGGCAATGAAATATAAAAGAAACATAAATAGTAAGAAATATCAATGGAGCTATCAATAAATACATGTCTTGCGTGAATTTAATGATGCTGATAGAACGTATTACACAATTATTACTGCATGTTTCTATGAGCACACGTTCATATTTTTATCGATTAGATTCTTTACAATTCCTATAGTTAGGGGTTCGCAACATATGCCACTTAACATGTGAAAGTAATGCCGCCATAATAAGCAAGACATCGTTAAAATATGCACCTACTTGCTTATTGAAAGATATTTCCTTATAGTTAACATACACACCTACAACACGCATAACACACATGTCATACTCATACAAGCAAACAGGTAAATATGTTATGTAGGCACGATTGCGTGTACCTTGAACCATAAAGCACTCATACGCATGTCCAGCTACTTTACATAACAAAACCTAGCTGCAGCAAAATGCAACGAGTACCTAAAGTATAATACGCGTATTACAATTGCACATAACATGTGACAGACAGGATGACAGGGTGTTGAATTCCATTAAAATAAGAGTACGTACGTGTGGAAATAGCAACATCATCATTCATCATCATCATTGTGTTCGTCTAGTTCAGGAAAACATTTATGAAGAGGATATAACTCCTGCCTGCGGCATGAATCTCGCGCATTCGATATACCATATCTACACCAATATCGAGTGATTTTGTACCGGAATCTATCAATACAGGGTGTAACAGAAGGGTGTAGTCACTCTGATAACAACAGCCATCTTGTTTTATTCATACGCTTCAAATGGCGACGGAATTCATATCAATTACTTTCTTATGTATGATAGTTCAGGCACAGATAACATAACTTATTAGCAACACCACAGAGGTCTTCAAAATAAAAAAGAATGATATAAAGCCGAAACCAAAACACCTACTGTTCCAATTCTAAGACTGCGTTACTCATCCCGCTTAGCACAGTCTTTTTATCTTCGAATTACGACTTAATGGATTCGGATTGTTCGTTCGACTACACCTACATTGTCCATCAGTGTAATTGGCTTGCAATTTATTCACTACGCCATACCTGGGTGTATTCAACTATTCATGTAGGTCAGGTTGTGCGTGGGTACGCATGGTAAATAACTTTTGCTGATCAAGCACATACAAAAGGTGGAATAAGCTGTTCGTAATGTGCGTTGGGTTTAGCGAAAGAAAGTTTATATCAGAAAGATAAATTAAAGTAAATGAAGCCCATAAAAATGTCGCCACCAAAAGGCACAGGCCTTTACCAGGATACGAGTAAGATTGAGCCATACTCCACGACGCTGGCTCAGTGCGGGTTGATGGTGGGGTATCGGGCGGTGGCCAACTCGACTATCAGAAGTTATCAAGCTGGGGCTAAATAGGGGGCCTCTGACACAGCTTTGCGACTACTAACACCTAGTAGCAAGAGTTGCCGGGATCTACAGCTTAACATGACATCCGAGACTCGGAATGTCCGAAAAAATGAACAAGATAGATCATCTCATAGATACATAGTCACACCGGGATCCAAACCTGCACATCCTGCGTGAAAAATAAGCGCGAAACCCAAGCTCTTGAATTGTGCCCACTACGTTGAACCGTAAAAACGACGAGCCTGAAAATAGGTAGTGGCGAAACGTCAACTGTAATATCTGCACCGAAAAATCTGGTAAAGTTTGTGTGAGCAATAAAGATCTTCTGATGAGAACAAGGCGCGTGTATTACCATAAAGGGTGACTGCTACAAGTAACAGTAACTTACATTACGCGATATAATCATATTTGCTTAGTCGAAAGAGTTAAAAGTAACTAACGGCACTGGTATATTTGTAGTCGTATTTCAGTTTCCTAAAAAAAAACATGTTGAATGAGAAAATTTTTAGCCTTATTTGACTGTGAATATTCTTTTGACGTTGCTTTTATGGAGTGCTCGATGATCATTAAATATGCATGGCGTTACGCTTGTTTGCCGATAGTAATAGGAAGTTTATTGATCAATTTCTAGAATCACCTGGCTTTGTTCCAATGAAAGTAAAAGAAAAATACTGACAGAATTTCTCATAGTTTTTGTGTAAGTTAAAGTTTGATGAGAAATGTGTAAACATATCCTTAATATTAACTGACATATAGTCGCTTAATATTACATTATGGATTACTTTGTAAACGATTTTTAATGGGAATTCAAATGGATATTATTGGTTCATTAATTGACTCTAACTGCTGCAGTTTCAGTATGTTCAATATTTTATTTCACTTTCAAATTGATGAGCAATATTGTATGTTTGACCCACAGGTTTTTTGTAGTAACTATCGAATATCTTAGTAGAACCAGTAGCCCAATCAGTCACAAACAAAGTATTCGATACATGCACTAGTGAAAAGCTAATGATTCATATTTTAACCGACTTCAAAAAAGCACGCCGTCTCCATTGTTCCGGTACTGACGGAAGATCAGCGCCTGAGGAGTCTACTTCTCAGGCACATGCTGAGTCAGAACCCTTTTCCAGATGCCACACCACCCTCAGTTCTAGTGCGATATAGGTACTTTGGTACCTATATTCTATCTATCTTAGTGCAAATTATCTGTGTCTGTATGTTTTATATGTTATTTTGTTTAGCGCTAAGTATCTTCTATGTTTTATATTGTGTGTGTGTGTGCGCTGATGCAAATAAATAGATAAAATACAAAATACAAATACAAAAAGAAGGGGGTTATCAATTCGAATGTATTATCATGGTACTAATTATGAACCGATTTCAAATATTCTTTCTTTGTTTGAAAGTGAAGCCCAACAGTTTTGTCCCATTTAGAAAAAAACAGGAATCGGTTCTGTAGTTAGGTTTCTAAGCTAAAGCTGTGAAATTTAATTTGGTTTTACCTGGATGAAATTTTACATCCAGCCTTTTGGAGTTTATGGTGATTGTCACGAGATAAATTCTGGCTGTTAGGATCGTATATTCGTTTACATTATGTTATACTACAGAATAGGTTATTATGTCGTTAGTGTAAGCTACTCCAAAAGCAAACACAATCCTTGTTATTATTCATAATCTGAACTATGCCATTATTCTTTTCTGGGGCTCAAAGTTATTTTATGTGTTATGGTTTCTATAGGTTTATTTTTCTAAATACCTAAAAAACATAATATGTAATTAAGTACGTTATACCTAGGATTAAATAATTACACTAGGCATTTACAATGTAACTTGTTTATTGATAAATAAAGAACTTTTGAAAACTAAACAAAAACTACAGAATAGAATAGAAGTTTATTGCATTAAAATCTTATAGGCTACGCAATACTACGCATACATCGCACAAAACCAAATGTTGGTATGGTTTGTTTGTGGGTACGGACTGTCAGGAGACAGATTTTGTAGGCTTGTTTATGGGTATAGACGATATTTGTGTACGGAGCGCGAATGGGGAGGACTAAGTGATAGGGATAGGTCATGAAGTCGGTTTTTTAAAGTTTTTAACTTGGTGAATTGTTATGATTATGACATAAAATATAATTTCCTGTGTTCTCCAATACGTTTTCCGCGCCTGTCATCCGTTCGTAATCGAGGCTCTGTATGTCGATTCTGTAATCTAATCTAACAGGTATTTTATGGTTGTAATAGCAATTGCTTTGACAACAGTCAAAGTAGCAAGTTAGTTCATTCTGGTAGTTTGAAAGTAGTCGCAATCACAATCAAATTATGCCCAGAAATATTGGTGAACATCCTTTAAAATTACATAAGCAGAGAATCAAGCTGCTAGATTTATATTCGCAAATGATGAAAATTGTAAAAACGAGTTTCAAAATATTGGTCACAGAAGGTAAAGTAAAAGTAAAGTAAATGTAGCCCATTAATGTCCCCACAGAAGGTACTTAAAATTAATTTCCAATTTCCCGTACATATATATATCGAAGAACCACACTCTTCCATCAACATTGACAAACACAAACCCACGCCAACGTAACTATGGTATACCGACCTATACTAAACTCCCTCCATCCACATCAGTCAATCAGAAATTCATATCCGGAGAGAGTCCCTCCAGTTTTCTCCGAATGGAATAAGTGTGAAATTGGGTTTATTCGATTTATTATTGGATTCGACGACGACGACGTGATTGTATCGCACAACTGTTGATAGACTGTCTGTAAACAGGAAGATTATACTCAACACGTGAACCGGTGGAATGAAAGGTGTTTTTTTTGACGACATTGATATATTATGACGGATGTGACATCCGCTTTCAACTAATGATCTTACATAGTCAACGTATGGTGTGACAGTCGTCAAATTCCTATGGCGTCAAAACTAACAAAAGATATAGGCTTTGATTTTGTTTACTTTGTAGAAATAAGGACTAACTACTAGGTCTGTAACACAAAGTCTTAAGCCAGTTTATATTTCTAATCTAGCAAACTACCAAAATTATCATGGTGATGCCCCTGTGGTCGGGTATGAACTAGCAAAGACTATCTATCCAATGTACACCTCTTCTTCATTACGTCGATTACTGTCTTGGGCCAACATGATCCACGGGCAATTTCGGCAAAGTCATCTAAGCATCGGGCGGCGCCCTGCTTCTCGGTCTACGCATCCTTTGGTCACCATTCCGTCACCGCCTCGATCATTCTGTCGTCGTCATTCCAAGCCAAGAGTCCCGCCAATATCCATTTTAACGACCTACGATCTTCAGCAAAGACCGCGATCATTGACTTCTTCCGTTTCCTCTGTCACAGTGCTCACAGTACAATAGACATTGTATTTCAATATCCATGTCGTCTTCCAATCAATATAACTCATCGTGATAGGCGCAATTTTGTCGAGATTACGACCTTTCACGCAGCCTCGTCTGCCAAAGGTTAGGTGAAAGTATCATGGGCGAATGGAATAATGTGAGAGGCGGTACTGGTTTGTGCCAAATGTCACACTCGTCGGGACGGTCGATTCATAATCCGGTAGATTACTGGTGAAGCCGTGGTCTTGGATCAGAATCCCTCCCAGACCCAGATATTAATATATCCAGGGTAACATTTAATTAGCAGACCATATTTTTGGGCGTGATCTAAGAGTGATAGTTGACAGTGTGACGATTGCGTGTTGATGTTTCAGGGAAATTTGTTCGTATTGGGTACTATCATTCGCCAAAATATGGTCAGCTAATTAAATGTCAC
The DNA here is from genome assembly GCA_963457715.1 of Argyresthia albistria. Lineage (NCBI taxonomy): Eukaryota > Metazoa > Arthropoda > Insecta > Lepidoptera > Argyresthiidae > Argyresthia > Argyresthia albistria. Next base: position 11,135,569 of record OY735266.1, on the reverse strand, counting down.
CCTGTATAAATTAAAAAAAACATCAACTTAATGGTTGATTAAATCTCTCTGAGTGCGGCGGTAAGTGATAGAATCGATAGGTAATTATTAAACCATAGTACCATATTGATTTTCTCTTGAGCTGTTTGGGATTTTACTTAGCCTAGCAGTGGTTCACGTGCAATACAGAAATTCTTAAAAAAGTGATGACAAGCGTACCAAAACACCCGCCTTCCCACCCAGCGAAGTGGTCATCAATCAACATCTCCCGTCAGCCATTCAGTCCCGATGACACAGTTGAACAAACACGAGCCTATACTGTCTTCGGGCAAAGGTCGAAGGTTGGTGAAAGTGCGACCGCTTTCGCCCGGACTGAAGCAATGTAGTGGCTGCGGCTGACTCTTTGGTGCGCGTCCTCTTAGCGGGACTGGCTGGCACAGAAACGGCTGCGAGGTTTTCAAACTGGCGACTGGTTCAGGGTCAACGACTGCCACAAACAGTGCCAAAAACTTAAATGACCCGGTGACGGCGACGATATAGCGTCAATGGCAAACGAATGACATTTCATGCGACCTTAGTTCTAGTTTTGGCCACCGGGTCAGTTTATGGCATGGCAGGGTGCTTACTACGCGATGCGTAAGCGTCAGTGCTCTCCCCTCGGCAGCCGTAGCATGTCGAGTGCAGGTGGAGGTTTTCTCGCAGAAGGTGAAAGACATGTAAACCGCGTGCTCGGCCCTTCACTCTCCCGCGTCACGAGTCACGACCCCCTGCTGGGGCAGACATACTACGGGAGCTGCGGTGCTGGTACGGGAGTAGCATGCCAAACGCAGCGCGGGTTTTGTCGCGGGAAATTGAGTCACAGAGCTATAAAGTCAAAAGTTTTATTTTTATTGACCATAAAATCATACAGATAGCTTAGTCAACGTCAATCCAATATTAATATTTTTGTATACTACCGCCCGTTCGAAAGTTGTAGGCTTAGGGATGGAGCAAATGCACTAGCACTGCACTGAGCTATGCACTTTATTACATGGTGAGTGCGGGGTTGTGTAGCAACAAATTAACCTAAGATTTTCCTATTGGTTAGGAATGTTATACTGTACATAAGAGCTCGCAAAGTCATCATATTTTTTGGTAAAAAAATAATTTAAATGTATGTCATATTTTGGTTCAGGGTCAGTTGATCACCCTACACACTTTACACTTTATTTTTTGTCTTTGAGATAAATTGTTTATGGCCTTTGATTTTGACACTTCCTACTCTTTTGATTAGTAAATTTGAAAAAGGTTTTAACGTGTAAGGTGACCAAACATTCAGAATTAATAAGGATAATTTAAATTAAATTACTAACGCATCGTTGTGATTATTTAAGTACTAGCTTAATAGTTGAAACCGCAATCATTTACCTAGTTAGAAACAATATGTTAGAGTCACGACACAAAAAGTCGTCCTATATAGCTCTGTCCTTCACCTTCCCGCGACAAAACTCGCGCCGCGCTCGTCATGCCACGGGTGCTGAGCGCGAGTGTACGCCAGAGCGCAGCGAGCCATCGAACCGTGAATCAGCGCTGCGATAGCTTCGGAATTTGCATGTAAACGAGCAAAGGCCACATGACTCGAGGTGCCGGGTTCACTTCCCGGAGATATTGGAGAAATTATGCATTCGAGACGTTTGCGATGAGCCGCAGATGAAAGTGGTTTGGGTATGCTTTGAAGAAACGTCGAACGTGGATAAATAAGTAATGTGCCGTCTTGTAGTGCTGGTAAGTTAAGAACGAAGATACCGGGGGCACAAATACATGTAATTCAATTACTTCGTACCTATAAAATACGGTACGGTATTATTTTTGAATATTAATGTTATTGACGAAGCTTTGTGTGGATGTAATATACGGTCGCTTCACTCAATGAACTTGTTAATAAATAGATAAGTAATGTTTTGTTTTTGACAAAACTTCATACGGATTTTTCATTGTTGCTCAGTTACTCAGTTGCTCGCGCTTGGAAATTACCTGAAACAAAAAATATCTAGTTAACAGAATCCTTCGCAAAGAAATCATTCTCTCTAAATTATGCTAAGATAAGATAAGATAAGATAAAGTTTATTTGTACTTTCTACAACTTTTAACTTAAAGATTACAGTGAAATTGTTGTACATGGTGTAATCATCAATCATCATGGTGTAGTCATCAATATAATTTCGACATCAAACCCCTATTCTAGGTAATGAACCTGTATCTTAGGGATTTTGGTTCTTCCGGTTGTCAGAATTTATTAACCACAATAACAATGTAGGTACCTAATTAGAAAAATTTACTATCACAGTAACTAGGATTAAACGATAATTTAAATATTTTAGAAATTAAGTTATAAGATATTGCTAACTTTAACAATAATTTTAGTTGACTAAGTAGGTAGGTACCGAAAATGTTCAGTCTAAAAATAATCAAGAGGTTGTAACAATTTTAAAACTGCAAGTTTAACCTCACGGTAACTCAAATTGTAGATAGGGGATATTTTATTAATCCTATTGTATATAAAGGTGCATTGTGCCGTAAACTGGCGACTTGCAAAGGCAGTGCGGCAACGAATTTCGGGACAGACGGAGGTTCCAGACCTTTTTTGAAGTATTTTTGGATTAAGAGGCGTCAGGGAGTGTATCGGAGCACCGATCGAAGTATGTAGAGTTGCCTCACGGGGAGAACACCAGACTCGGAGTAGAGCCTGGCAGTTGGATAATCTCGTCGTTTGAAGTGCATTACTTTAAGTATATCTTTGAGCTCTTTTTAGTTGCATTAAGATCATAAATCAGAAGTCTATGAGGACTCGATAGTAGAGAATCGTGCAAAATTAGTAGTATCTAAAACCATAGTCCGCAGAGAGTACTCTCGACACCTGTTATTGTCTACATCTACAACAAATGGTACAAAAAAATCCGAACTCAAGCCGAACACACACAAATTAAAAATATTCCCACGAACACTCATTAGGTAATTCAACCAATCGACATTCAATTAATAACTTCGCAGGAAGGACGCCCCACAATGAATGAACGAAACGAAGAACAACGGAACCGAATAAAAAAACTCCGCATGGACTGAATAAAATACAATGGCAATTGCGCAATGCAATAAATTGGTCCAAAGGTGATCCATAATAATAATGACGATTCACTGACAGAATGAAATACAGTGTTACGAAAATGCGAACTAATATTGCTGTGCAACAATGGTCGGCCAAATAAACTATACTCATTATGAAATTATATTTACAGAAAGGTTAAGTGTAATGAATGTGGTGGCAGAGAGGATTAACATTTCAGCAATTTCAAAAGCCTTTTGTCTGTATTATTATTATTGCCTTGTGGGGACATTAATGGGCTACATTTACTTTACTTTACTTTTTTGTTTTTTTTTTTGCTCAGCCAGTCATATTCATTGTATTGACGTAGAAAAAAAAATACAAAGACTACCGAACCCTTCGCATTATAAAAAGGCTCCACAATATAAAAGTTTTAATGTCAATTATGAATTCTCCACAAATTCTATCGGTAATTAAGAGGAAGTGATAGACTGAATACTAATAAACTTTTTTTAACCCAAGCCACAGGGTGATTATTTCTTAACAAACAACTTTATAATCTTGGGGATTGGAATTGGGAAATGGATTGGAATTGCAAAAACTAAGGAAAAATTCTACATGCATAAGCGATCATAACACTATTGCGTCTGCTATCAGAGTGTCAACAGCACTGATTTCAAAACACTATATTTACTTGCTAAATAACATAGCTAAACGCCTTTTCCCATACGGGGTTGCAGACGCACAATTTTGTCTACTTTCTAATTTTGACAATAAGAATTATCGAGAGTCGAGCGAGCGAGACCATTTCAACTGTCGAATTACTAAAAAGTTCTAGCTTCATGTACGATCTACGTACGTACGATCACGTACATCATCGAATCTAAGTTTAAATTATGTATTTACTCAAATTCGTCAAAAGCGAGACATTTGCATGGTTTATTATAAGGAATATAACTAATATTTATCTTCACACCTTTAGTTAAAGTTCATCGATCCTTTAATAAGGCGTCCTCAACTTTACCAGTGCACTCTGTATTCAGTGCACTCAGTATTAATCTGTGCCAGTGCCGTTCTGCTTATGAGCCTATTAGACTACGCTGTCGGCAGGGCCCTGTCTGACTCACTGTCTCTTTCTAGTCGTTCCATCAGAGTGAGACGTCTATACAAATCGTGCCCTGCCGACAGCGTAATGTAATAAGCGCTTTAGAAAGACGTCACTTCGTACAATAAAAAAAGTTTGGTGTTTTTTTTTGTCTTTCCATTGTTACTCGGTAGCGGGCAGTTAACCGGGCGATTAACTGGACATTGTGAAACCGACACCTCGTGTCATTGACCACGTAGACTCGTAGAGTGTAATCAAATAGAACATATTACGCGCTGTATGACGCAATTGGGTAAACGGGATGGGACTCTGTCGAAATAAGGTATGACGTTATAGTTTTTCCTTTACTAATCTCGAGCTTTGAGCTACTGCATATTATCGTCAACATGCAACGATACATACATAATATAAACTTATTAGCAGTCCTTCCTAATGCAGTAAAGTCGAACCTTGGAATCAGTATAGACTCAAATATTATACTTATTTGAGTTCATTTGGATTCCTAGGTAAACCTTGAAATTATGACAACGTAACGTTAACGTACCACTTACTTAAGAACATAATGTACCTAAGCCACGATACGCAAATAAAGTTTAATATTTAATTTTATAAAATAGCGTTTAACCTTTTAGTATACGGGGTAGCAGACACAATAATTTCACTGACGTTTAGACGAAAAAAAAAACTACCAATAAAAAAAATATGATATCTACGGCTTTAGATTTTAGACGTAAGATCTATAAAAAAATCAAAGATCTAGAAATAGAGAGAAAGACAAATATTGAATTCACTACATACAATACTCAACAAAAACCTCCTCCAATAGCGGTACTATATTTAACAGGTTTCCTAATACGGTTAGCATAGCAGGCTAAAAGCGTGCGAGACGCGACAAAAAACAACAAAAGATGTACCTAGAAGATAAAAAAAAGTTATACCATTATTACTGGCTACACAGTAGAGTGTGTACTATGTGTTTTGGTGATCTATGTGGCGCTTGAGTTGAAGATGTTTGAAATTAGAATCTCATTGCGACTGATGATTTGTGAGAAATTGGTAATCGTTTAGAAATCTACACGTCCTGGTTAAGGGTTCCGTTAGAAAAACAAGGAACCTTTATAGTTTCGTCAAGTCTGTCTGTCCGTCAGTCCATCTGTATGTCACAGCAACTTTATTCCAACAGTTGAAACTTGGTATGTATTCTGTGAACCGCTTTACGATTTTTATACAAATATTAAAAACATAAAAAATTAAGGGGGGCCTCCATTTGCATGGAACTGAAACCAATTTTTTTTAAGCAGTTTTTAAGATATAAAGCATTTATTAAAAACCACAAAGATAACTTTGTATACTTTGTATACAAACACTATGAAAAACAAAGTATAACTTCTAGTTTGTAGTATTATTAGTGATTTTGTGCTTCTAGTGCAGTTTTACCACAAGTATAGTCAGATCTGTGGATTTACAAGACTATTAAATAATTGAAAGTCTAAAATAAACCTACGTATATCTTTGGTATATCCGAGCATCATGATTATTTCAATTGTTTAATTGTTTTGATTGTTCAGCAGAATTGGCATATTATGATATGACCTACTTACTAATTATTTTTAATAAAAAATAAGCGTTTCAACATTAGATTTTGACTATACAATCAAACACCGGATGATCACCGTTTCAGCAGCTCTCCGCAAATTATAGCATCACTTAGTCTAGAAATTAACACTCCTCTGAGATAATAGTGCAGGTTCACACGGTTTCCTAATTAGCTCGACTTATCTCGTGCAAACAAATGTCACCCTTAAGCCCTTAGCTTACGAAACGGAAACAGGTTGTCTTAATAGCACTTACACATGCAGGTTATTTATTTTTTCCCGTCTCAAGCCCGAGTGGAACTAGTCTTAAATCCACAAAGAGAATAAATGACTCGTAAATGGGACGTTTTTATGGAGTTTTTGTACGAGTGGTAAATTGTCTCTGCGTTTACAGTCAGTTTATTTAAAACTGCATTAACAACATCCCGTACTGCTGTGGTACCGATTACCTAACAGAAGTAGAACTTTCTTTATTATTATAGTTCGCGACAAGTTTATTAGGTCCTAGCGAGCTGCCACCTCTCTCTCTCTCGTCAGACCTTGACCCATGCCATAAAGAGATGTCACAGTTCGCTAAAAGCCAAATAAACTTAGTGCGGCATGTAGTAAATCGTTATATTTTATTTTAACATTGAATAATATTCGCTACGAATACGATTTGATGTGACTTACTTTATTTTTCACTTCGGTTGACTTCTAGAGCCAGTAAATTTCGACTAAGCTGCAAATAGTAGGTATACAATCAATCTCAACATTCCCATGACTTTTTACGGATCTGTTATCAAATTGTACCTAAAAGTAATCATTCGCATAATAATTTTCAACAATATTATCAGGATGCCCAAAATCACGCAAAAATCAGGCAGTTGTTTTAATTTATCTCAACAATTAATCTAATCCTAGTGTGCAGCCAAAAGCAATGTAAACCTGTGCATAAAAAGGTAATGTTTGTTCAAACCGAATCTCCGGTGAATCCTTTATGGCTACTTTGTCATTCATTCCTAAGTGCTATGGCTTCCGTTGCGTCGGGTTACTCCTTTGGGAAAGCATACAATGGACAGAAAGTCAGAAAGTATAAACAGACCATGCCAAAGGCTCCGCAAAGGGGAAGGCTAAAGGAAGGCTGATAAGACGATGGAGGGAAGATCTGAATAAGTTTTATATCAAAGGGCAACATGAAGCTTCTTCTTTATGATAATGCCTGCGATTCCGAAGGCGACACAAACTATACTAACTAAACTAATTAAAATGGTGAGTTTGAAAATGGAATCTGTGGCCACCGCGCAAGAGCTGTCGGATTTGAAGGTTATCAGTTTAGTGCCTTTAGTTCCTCTAGTTTAGTGGTATTGACACCTCAAGAATAGCCCACACTATTAGGTTAAACAAAGATTTAGTTAGTAACAGATATTTAGAAAGTACAGTTACTTTCACGTGTAAAGGTTTGGTTGACTCCACGTCTAAGAGGTGAAATGTCAAATGCCTTATATAAACAGATAGATAAACGACATCTGAGGATTGAAAGATCGGCCCTTAGTCAGAAAGCAAACACACAATAACGTTTGACACGTTACATAAGATCTAGACATAGATCGAAGAACGCGAATAAACAGAGTGAAGATTCCGAAATTCCAACAAAATTATTACAAATCCAAAGAGAAATATAGCATTAATTAACGAAGAAAAGTGGGAAATTGTATTCTATGAATGGGTATCTTTATTAATGGGCCTGGCCCAATCGTAATCCCGGTGCGTGAGCGCGGTCATTGCCTCTGTGTCTGTCTGGTGCCTTTGGAAAAACGACTTTGGGGCTTACCGACTATTTATGGTAAGCTTGGTCATATTTAACACATAAAAAACGTTAGATGCTTAAGGTACTTTGGTATTATATTAGAATAATAAATTCTTCTGATCATTATAATTTCATTTTGCTGATTATCGTACCCCAATTGTTAAAAGGATGGGATCATGCTAATGCTGATAGTAAGTTGACATTTCTCATCCATATTTATAATTACGAATCTCAAATATAAAGTTAAACTGCATAATCTAGTACCAAATTGTCCGTAATTGTATATTACGTTCCTAGTCCGTTCTTCTTCTATCGGTCAGATTGCAATAAACTAAAGCGTAAGCGCAAGCACTAAATCAAAGTATTATTTCCAGTTACCTACGAATAAGTTTTTTAGCGCTTAAATAGTCAAATTAAGATAAGAATTAAAAACTCATTTGATTGCTCCAATGACTTTAGGAACAGTTCAAAGACAAACTACCTTAATTCGCACCATACCAATCATTTGCCAAGCAGGCAACAATAGCTCCTGACGTTTCCTATCGGAAAATGTGGTTTTCATTATAAGGTACAATAATTGCTATTGTTGTTACCGCTCGCTACGGTTGCTAGAACGATGAAATAGGCTTTTGTGTTAGTAGATATTTTAATCAGATCACTTTGAAATTGCCGGGAAGAAACCAGTAGCGCGAAAACGGAATCCTAAGGCCCAAGATCGGCAAAAATCGCTGAAAAGCAGCATATGATTTTTAAACTTGACAATCCTCCTGTTAGAAAACCATCATCAGTAACTAAGTTTATTCTAATTAACTCCCCACAGCATCGACAGTCGAACACGTCATCTTCTCTAACAAGAGTACCCTCTATAATGTCGATAAGTATTTTAATGATGCTCAAAGCCTCGTCCAAGAAACTGCTTCGTGAAAAATTCGAAACGAAGTCGGACGCGTGACTAGCATCTCCGAGAGAAATCTTTGGTAATACGTCACAACTTGATTTAGAGGTAAAAGGACGTCTATTTTTCTTGATACGAGAAGGAGGAAAACGGCGTTTAATTCCGATACGTTTATGTATTTCGGTTACTAAGTTATGTGATTGTCGGAAATGGAAGATAATAAGAATCAATCATCACGATCATGTCATGTTTAACTATTGTTGTGGTACTACCCAATTAGTTAATTGTTAGGCTATATTTCAGAAAATAATGCTTAATGTCTTGTCTTTCAATTCGAGCATTTGTTATTATGAGGTAAAGAATCGAACTGGTTCAAAAAGGGTTACATTATCTCTAATCTCTATATCTAACAGTTTCAAGTAAAATACAAGTATCTTATAACATCTTAATCTACAAGGCCGTTTACACATGGAGCAGCTGTGATTCAACTGCTAAAAGCAATGAAATCATACTCTTATTTCCATTACCACAAAGCCTAATCTTCCACACGCCCCGAGTTGGACCACCAACCACAAGCAGACAAAACCACTAGTTCCACAGCTGCATGTAAAAGTGGACGTTAAGTTTTGGAGAATAAAGCACAGTAGACTAAAAAGATTAGGTGAAGTTGCAGCTAAAAGCGGAAACAGAATTACAACGATTATGCTCGCTATTGTTTTGTGTGAAGAGCAAGCTTGGTGGGAGATGGACAAAGTAGCCAATTTAAGGCCCCTATAAACCGCTTTCAGCTCTTTGAGCAATCTCAAGCGAGTGAGAATAAAGATATGACAAAGCTGAGACATGTCTCAGAGCTGAGCTGCTTTATATGGACCTGAGTGTTACTATAGTCCCAATGAATGGGAAATAATCGATGAAGATAAACCTAATGAAGAATAACTAATATAATATAATATAATATACCCTGAATAAGACAAATGCGTAACTTCTTTTTACGATACTATTAGTAAGTAAGAATGAGAAAAATCAGAAAAGAAATTTATGGAGTACCATTTATAGGTAATTATATTGGGTACTGCCTTGACTAAAGATTTTGAAAAAAAAAACAGCATGAATCCACATGGATTTAAAATAATCAAATAAGTAAACTCGTCCATCTTAGCTCTATAATGGGTACTCTTCAAAACAGAAACAGACCGTAAAGCAACTGGACGCGAATCGTCCCGACGAAAGGGAAAAGGGCTGATTCAAGAAGAGAACGAATATATAAAAAAATAAATAGCGCCTGGACCCAACACAGATTTCTAGATAGCAGTGGTAAAGCTGTGCTCACCTGATTGCGGTCTCCTGGCACCACTCCACTTCACACACCACAGCGAAGCTCGAACGAACAGGGATAGAAGTATCGTGATCGAGGGATGATCAAGGAATGATGCGCGCGCGACGACGATTTTACAGCAACTGGCTGTGTGTCCTTTGCAGAGGGCGCTCCAACGGTTTACGCTAGCAAGGAGGCACAGCCGAGTTTTCTTACTACCCGAAACTGGATGGGCAGTCGAATAAATATGAAATTATGAAATATAACGAACACCGCCCACCGTTAAAATATAATTTTAACTAGGGACAGCATAAACTACGATAAAATATAATACACGGATACGAAAGATAGAAATGATGAAGAGATGAGAAGTATGTAAGTATGTATGAAAAGGTATTTCCACAGAGGACGCAGTGAGCTCCCTAGTGCGGCGTATATGCTCCCTGCTGGATGATGGTAAACCCTGTATAGGCGTCTTTCTCGATCTTGCAAAAGCGTTTGATACGGTATTAACACCAATTCTGCTGGAGAAGCTACACAAAATGGGAATCCGTGGTACTGTACTTGCATGGTTTCAAAGCTATCTATCCCATAGACAACAATGTATAAAGGTAGGGATGCATCGCAGTTCACCTAGGACCGTGAGTTTCGGCGTCCCACAGGGGAGTATTCTGGGTCCCACTTTGTTCTTGATGTATATTAATGATATATCCAGCATTCATTTACCCAAAGCTGATCTCTTTTCCTACGCTGATGACACAGCTATAATTTTTCACGATACGTCCTGGAGGAAGGCTTTTGACAGTGCTGAAAACGGAATGTCTAATGTAGCAAGTTGGCTGAGGAAAAATCTACTTACACTGAATACAGCAAAAACTAAATACGTGTGTTTCTATAAGACAGAAGCCTCCGCACCAAAATCGCTGCCTAACATAAAAATCCACATATGCGGAAATGCGCATAATCAATGTCAATGTCACGACATATCTAATACGGAATCCATGAAATATCTCGGCATAACCCTAGATAAGAACTTGAACTTTCGTGAGCATATACAGACGTTGTCAGGTAGGGTTCGCAAAATAATTTATATCATGAAAGAACTAAGAAACTGCGCAGACTACGAGTTATTAACAAATGTGTATACCGCGATTTGTGAATCAATCCTCACCTATTGTATCTCGGTGTGGGGCGGGGCTAACAAGACCGTTCTTCTTAATGTGGAGAGAGCACAGCGTTCACTACTAAAGGTCATGTTAAGGAAACCAAGGATGTACCCTACCGATCTTATTCACAGTGAAACTAAACTACTCAGCGTCCGTCGGCTTTATATACTGAAATCTGTCATTCTGATGCACAAAACCATAACTAAATCACCACTTTATAACAAACTTTTAACGAAACGCGTGTACCAGATCCCCTTCCATGCTGTCAAAACCACATTTGCCCAAAGATTCCTCGATTCTAGCCATCCACATATATACAACAGGGCTAACAGTGTGTGTGACTTTAGAAACTGCAGCACCTTCGAAGTTAGACGAAAATGCCAGAAATGGCTTTTGTCCCTCTCATATAATGATGCTGAGTCAGTGCTGAGTATTTTAAAATGATTTTACTATACTCACCTGAGTAATTTAATATTATTTCAGACCTATGTGTCAGTTGTACCGACGACTTATGTAATATACAATACCTTTTTACAGTCACCTCTCTACTAATATTGCGCTGTGTATATTTTAAAAGTGTATAATATTTTAAATGTGTATATTTTGAATTTTTTAAATGTTTCTAAGTACCTATCTTAACTTTAATTTATTTTTTTGGTTGTAAATTACGCACAACATTTCCCACTCTGCTAAGCATACCATGGCACCCACGATACAGGCTCAGCCTAGTGTGGGGCCGCAGTCTAACTCCTGTATAAATTGTATTTGTACAAACGATAACTTATAATAAACCTAGCTTTAAGTCTTGCCTTCTAAATAAATATATTCTTATATTCTTCTTATTCTTATGTACGATGAAAATGAATTAATGGAAAATGGGAAGGGGACACAGACGATGAACTGGACGATTGAGAAAACCGTTACTGGTTTTGAGCAAGACAGCTCTGACAACTCCATCTTTCGAAAGATGGAGCTCGTGAACCCTTCCTAACTTCCACTGCAAAGGTGGACTGGGATCCTGAATAAGAACCAGTGTGCCAAGCTTAATATTCTCCTGACACAGAGTCCATTTCCCGCGCTGCTGCAACGTATGCAAATACTCAGTGTGCCACCGATTCCAGAATCTTTGCCGTTGTTTCTCGTCTTTGGACGACCTGCGTCCATTACTAGTCTTTCGACGAGGTCTTTGCTGCGGCTCATCTTGTTCAGCTGACGTGCCACTTTGCGAGGTTGTTTGAGAATTATCATATTAAAACCTTTGTACCTGGTTCCCAAGCAACAGACTAGAGGAAGACGGGTCATCAGCGATCAGTGTGCTTTCCGTGAGCGACGTATCTGTCAAAGTGACGTCTTTTCCCCCGTTCAAACTCTCTAACAGGCCATTTGTGTCGAGGCCAGAATCCGAGGATGTGACGATGCTATCCATCTTGATTCGGTGTTTGACATCTAACTGTGGGATGGAACTGGAGCAGCAAGGTCCTGAAGACGAATACCCAGCGGAAAGGTAATCTGATGAAGAGCTCGGATCGTCCGCAATAAGACTATCAGGCGAATATGCGGTGTCCTTCCCTTGGCTTAGATCCTCTGTGTTCTTACAATCTGTAGCTTCAATCGGACTGTGAGTATTGAATTTGGTTTGACTAGACGGCTTGCCGATAACTTTTTTCTCCGAGCTTCTTATAGTTTTTTAATGACGTTGGATTTGTTCAAGAAATCACAGTCGTTGGAATGTGTGTCTGTTTTGGACGAATGACTAGACCTGAGGGGCAGGGATGACGGTTTGATGTGTGACTTTCTGCCTTTCTTCTCTTCGTTTTGTGTTTGTATGATTGATTGGAAGGCGTTGGAGAGAACATCTTGTTCTTTTAGCTCTTTCTCGAATAGGTTTGTGTCGACCAGTGCGTAATATTCCTTGTTTAGTTCAATGCTTGGGCTAGAGCTGACGGTACCCAGCCGACCATTCTCTGTATAGGGAGTGGAGCATTTAAGAGTCAGAAAGACGTCTGGGTCACTGTTATCTTTGTTGTATGGGCTCAGAGAGTTGGTAGCTTCAGCCACGACATCTAGTTTGTTTGATAGATTCGGGTTTTTTGTATCTGTGTCGTAAACACGATCCAGGTATGCTAGTATTTCTTTCTCTTGATTTTGAATGTCACATTCAGTGTACACGTCGCTTAGGAATGAATATATCTCATCATAAGTGTTTCTGTTAATGTTATGTTTTAGAATGAATGTATGTGTTAGAATTTTAGTTCTCCCGCACACCAGCTCGTAGTCTGAGTAGATTGATTCGTTGAATATTCTAGCGACGTCTTCCTCAAACTTCCTCCTGAGACTGGCCTCCAGTTGGCGCGCCTCTGCCGGCGGCTCAGGCTCAACGCACCCTCGCACACCCGGCATCAAGCATCTCTTTACACCACGTTTTAGGAGGATTTCAATAGCCTATTCTTCTGCACAACAATCTGGAACTAAAACCCGGTAAATGGTATCTAAAGCGGTTTCACATAACGGATCGATATTTTTGTATCACAAATTACGAAAATAATGGAAGGAAATGTTGAAATCTGGTCTGGCTACCGTTAGCGGACGAATTTTGAATTTCTCAAATTTGGTTTTCTCAAACGGTCGATTGAAGTGAATTCGAACGAAATATATGGAATTAATAAATAAATAGTAGTATCGAAGGACCAAATATTGGACGCGAATCGTCCCGACGAAAGGGAAAAGGGCTGATTCAAGAAGAGAACGAATATATAAAAAATAAATAGCGCCTGGACCCAACACAGATTTCTAGATAGCAGTGGAAAAGCTGTGCTCACCTGATTGCGGTCTCCTGGCACCACTCCACTCCACACACCACAGCGAAGCTCGAACGAACCGGGATAGAAGTATCTTGATCGAGGGATGATCAAGGAAAGATCCGCGCGCGACGACGATTTTACAGCAACTGGCTGTGTGTCCTTTGCAGAAGGCGCTCAAACGGTTTACGCTAGCAAGGAGGCATAGTCGAGTTTTTTTCCTACCCGAAACTGGATGGGCAGTCGAATAAATATGAAATTATGAAATATAACGAACAGCAATACAAATAAACACACCCGATACATGCGCTTAGTATAATATATTAGAATTATAGAACAAACAGCTTAAAAATAGTAAATTGAAAGCAGACTTCGATAGACTTGTGCTACATATTATCCGTAGGTAGTAGATGTTGTGGTGGCAATCGGTAGCATTGTTCAGAAGACCAAAAATAACTTTTGTTAGGAATGCAATATTAAAACAGAAGCATCATGGTATATTACTTACAATCACGTTTAAACATAATATTATGCTTCATATATTCTTGGATGACTTGAATCATTTATAAGTGTCCCATAAAATTAGGATTTTAGAACAGCTATAACTTTAAGTTAAGGTCAAATATTGTTTGCTATAAAATGTCAGCCGACATGTTGTGTAAGGGCAGAGGACAATCTAATTCGGTAAGACAATGTTGTCATACATGTTATTTGTATTTGCTCAGGTAAAGGAAAAGCTCCAAAACCCAACGAGTATCTTTAAAAAAACAAGCCAAATATCGTACTTCAAAAGACAAATATTCAAAGAAATATCGTATGTGGTTAAACAGTTTGTCGTATTGACATTCAAGAATGGTATACGTGGGAAAAGAACAATGCACACGTTTATTTAGTGCGGTCAGGAAAACTAACGGTATGCGTCGGCCAAAACTAAAGATTCCTACATTGGCCACGGCAGTAACGGTCACGAGATTGTATATTCCACGCACCGTTCCATTTACATTAGAATTAACTTGAGTTTCTTCACTGACAGAGGGATTAATGTGCTTTTTATCTTTCCACTTCATAATTTGTGGACACAGCGCTATCATTGCCGCCATGTCTGTTCATAAAACAAGTTGCCCGTAGGTTAGTTTTGTGTAAACCGAATATTGTCATGTTGTCAACAAAACGTAACCAAGATAAATTATGAATGTTATTTTAGAATGATAACACGAGGAGTTTTTCATTCAAAAATTATCTTAATTATTTTTGACATTATACCTGCAAACGTTTTGGGTGCTGGAGTAACATAACTATTATTTTAGAAAAAAAATGCTACAACTTTATAGTTTCATCGCCGCTTAAAACGACTTAATGTGTATTTCCTTCTACAGTAAAATAATAACAAAGCAACAAATAAAACGACCGCTTCTTAAAGACCTCGTAAGACTGGCAAACACCAATAGAAAAGGATGGACTCGAGCGTCACAAAAAGAGAGTAAATCTCATCGGGGCACAATCAAAACGAGAACGGGAAGTGTCGACCGACAGCAGAGTTCATTTATCAATTGACGACGACGACGTACAAAGCGACTAGACAACTCTACACAATGTAGGTATTGCCTCGGAAACGACAGTCACTCCGGTCTTGAACTCACAGTAGGAAAGTAGACAGACGGCATAAATGAGAACCCATTAATAAGTTCATAACAAAACACCTTAACACAAATCAAATTACGGTAGCGGCAATTCAAATTTGCCTGTAGAACATTTAGTAATGCAAGTTTTTGTAACGAATGATTAATTGCGCGACGGATGAAATAATTATAATAATGTAGTCAGATTGAATAGAAGTGACTCATTATTTCCAAACACATTATTTAATATCAAGAATGTAGACAATAGGAGGGCTATTTCAATAGTGGGGGTATTATGACTAGTTAGCCAAAACAACGAAATGACTTCCGATGCGGTTAGAATAAAAAGTGCGATAATTTTAATAATTGTTATCGATGACAATCTTGAAAGTGAAATCGGTGAACTGCCGTGAACCGATCACGATTCGAAATCTAAAAATAACAAGATGGATGAAAGTTAGGAAGATGATGTGCAATAACTCTGTTTGCGCATCATTGCATGTTATCAGAACTATAAATAGTTCGAATGCGCATAACGAGATAAATCGCAGCTGGAGTCAGCTTTAATATTATAATTATCAATTGAAATAGCATAATATCGGCGTATATTCATCAATTGCAATTATTCCGCCTTTATAATGCGACAGTCTATCTGTAAGGTTACAATTGAAAATAAATTAGTTTAATTGAATCCTCTGAAGTAGCCTAAAAACACATAACTGACGAAATGATCAGACCGCTTGAAGTACAAAAGTTCTTGTCCTTATTGTGCAGAGTTGTCTTAAGTTTACTCGAGTTCCAGAGGCATCACATCTAAAATATCTTAACAGAAATAACTAATGCCCATTAGTGTCCCCACCGAGAGGCATAGGTCATTACCCGAGAAGGATTGAGCCATACTCCATCATGCTGGCTCACTAATATATCATTCTATTTAGTGGCAAGTGCCGCTGTTGTAGTAATAAAGTTTGAATTTGAATTTGAATCAGACTGAGTCGAGTAAAGCCTGATGTTCTTTTCATAACCAATGTCGGCCGAGGCTTCATGAAGGGCCATCTTGCGTCCCGCCGATGTCTAATACGCTTCGGGGGTTATCTCAATTTAAACGGGACAGTAATGGCCACTTTGGGGTCAATATTTTAAGGGAACTTGGAATCGAGCTGTACCCGCTCGTTACGTCTTGAATAATCGGTCGCGGGTACCCGAATGGCACACTCGGGTAATTTGGCTCGCCAGTTGTGATTGTTGGAGATGTGAGTGATATTACTGATGTCCCTCAGGGGACAGGTTATTTATCAGATATCTGAGTACGACCAGTATAGTACGAATGTATGTATAGTAGTGTTTATACAGAGTAAAATATGATATGAGTAATATTGAGCCATACTCCACCACGCTGGCTCAGTGCGGGTTGATGAAGGGGTCGGGCGGTTGGGCTAGTGGCTAACACGACTGTCAGAAGTTATCTATCTGCCCTTTAGGGCTTCTGACGTAGCTTTACGACTGCAATAGATTTATACTCCTAAAAAATAAGAGGTAACATGACAGATGTCAATCTTGCCTGTAGAGAGGGGATATATAAAAACATAAAAACATCGATTAATCAAAATAATTGATAAACTCTTTAAACATTTGTTAATCGGAAAGATGTGTCTAACATTTTATTCCTGACTCTTCAGTTAGGTACCTTAAATTTGGTTGAAAATTTAATAATAATATATCTAAGTGCTGATAGCAGTGATGGCGATGACAAGTCTTCTGTTAGTTCAACTGAATAAACAATTTCGATTCTTTCCGATTGTTTTGGTAACATCACTAGTGTTTAAAAAGTGGATTTTATGAAGTTTTAGGATAGCTGTCGTGTTGCTTGCTGGAACAGGGTATAGTAGCCGGTTACTAACCAAATGCAAAAATAATATGTTAGCATTGATAGATGAAATACAGGCTTGCAGCTCAGTCTACGGATCAACGGAATAAATAACGCCTGAAAACATTCCACAAAAAACACTGTCCATTTTTATTTTATTTCGTTCACGAAGACTTTAATCACATTCATGGAGTATTCGATAACTGGCTAAAAGAGGTCTTTAGTCTCTGACTAGCCCTTTTCCGGGAAAAGGCGTGAGCAAATGGATGCACATAATAGGTTAAGGAGAAAAAGGAATAATTATTATTAAAATGTTGTTTCCGACCATTTTTAATTTATTTTTAAGAAATTCAATTCATTTTAAAGTTGTAGATAAAATAATTGAAACCAAAAGTAAATCTTTAAAAAACCGACTTCCACAAACTCTATTTAATTAGATTGAGTATAATACAAACTGTATCCCCCTGCTTCCTCCCCCCCCCCATTGGGGAATTAATTTCGTCAAATCTCAGGCTATCCTACACCACATAAGGAACCCCTGTTAGTAACTATTTAGTAATCTGTGCCCCTGTACTAAGTTCCATGGGTCTAGGTCCACCGGTTTAGGCTGTGTGTTGCCCGTCAGCCACGCATATTAGTAGATTGTATTTGTACGTAGTATTGGTATTGAGCAGTACTGGTGGCCATGTGTGGTCTTCATCATCAGTTCCAACAACAACAATATTACCATGACAAAATGCACGAGTTATTATGAAAATCACAAAAATCACTGTACACACACATAATAGGTCTGCTTATAATATTTGAAGAGTTGCCTTGATTTCTCCAGGATTCCATCATCAGATCCTGACCTGGTGTTAATGGGACCAATTGGAAGGTAAATCCTTTCAAACAAAAAAAATAATGCGCAAGCGCAAGTGGGGTGGGGCACATAAATAAAAAAAAAAAAATATACGCGTGTAGCACCGTACACGTGTTAGAAGTAAAACTTCTGTAGCTAGATCATTAAGTGGTACCTATACTATACACCTATACCTACCTATACTAAAAGAGATTTAAATTTCCAATTTTGAGATCCAATCTCTGCTTCAAGTTACTTTTAAGTTTCAGACGTCCGATTATTTGAAATTATTTTATACTTGTACTTACTTTTAATACGTCATGTCATTTATTTCCCACCATTCCTTATCTACAATTTGTCGCGCTCGTGATGATATACTTAACTCATTCAATAGTGTCACTACTATTTGCATCTCGCTCAGATTATATACCATCTGACGTCACGTCTTTAAGCCGTCTCGCTCAAATGTATGCATTGCTTTGCTTGTTTTAGAAATCCATATCGACCCGTGTGACATTGATGAAACTCTTTTCTTACAAACTGTATGGATCGCATCGCACAGCTGTCAAACATAAGTTCCGGTTCCAACAAAGAGGTTTTTTGTTTGTCCCAGCCAGCGGCGGCGGCGGCGGCGCCATCTTGGCCATACCGGAAATCAAGAACTCGTGGAAGAATGCTTAAAATAATTTTTATTTGTTAACGTTTCATCAGGTTTTTCTCTCACTAATTAACATTCTTTATTGTACGAATGTATTATTATCTTATCTGATTAGTTAAAAACCGTATTGAAAATAGTTGCGGTTTTAAAAGTCTTCAGCCGACCCTGACGTCACCGATTCCAATTTCCGTTACATTTCTTAGCCACTCGTGATAGCACCCGGCTAGTATCAATTGAAAAGCAAATATATGAATAACCCACAGTTGAGAGGTTAAATAAATTTTACCCCCGTGCTCCAAGAAGTTTTACTTCAAAATATCCCGTCGAATTGTAAACCTCATCCTTTAGTGAATTCGGTTAAAAAAGGAAGACATGCAACGAAGGCAGTGAAAAAAAAATGTGATGTTTATGAACCTTTTTGTTCGCCCTGTTACGGTCTTCATACAAAATACGAAGAAATTTTTTAACCAACCTAATATGTATGTAAGTGGGTATAAATAAGCGGGTCTCTGCCCCCCCCCCCCCCCCGTGGGAATAGGTATGACGCTATGTTGTTTTATCACATTATTGCCGCGGCTTAAAATAATCACCTGCGTGCGTATAGTGAAACAGATCACAATGATGCCTAGTTAGACTAAGCCTGGGCTCATGTATGTGTTGCAGTACCTTGGATAAATTAGGCACTTAATTAAAAGAACGGGCCTTGAACTAGGAGCTGGAATATAATCAGAATGATAGAGGTCCGTCGGTCTAGCAACTTAACGAAACTTTTGAGTTGCCTAATCGTTAACCATAACCCAAGCTACGTTTGATAACGCTAAAGTTAGGCTAACCTCATCTACAGGTTTTACAATAAATTTATGTTTCGGCTAAGTTGGCAGGCTCTCAATAAAATCAGCTGTTGCACTGACGCCATTTTACAAAGCACTCTAATTAAAAAGCCGACTTTTGGACAGGCAGGTCGTTAAATATTAACGACGACGATGCTTTTTATGTTAATGAAAAGGATAGTGTTTTGATTGGAAACCGTTCCAGGATTTTAGGTAAGCGACGATTTAACAAAACGGCTGCGACATTGTATAGAATTAGTGTCAGTGTTTGCAAAACGCAATCTGCGCGAACAAATAGCATTTGGGGGTACTACTCACCTTTATGGATATGCCAAATTGTATGCCGCGGTTAATTTAGCACTCGCATAAACATTGGTGCGTCGGCCATTGTTCTCCAGAGACCGAAATTTTGGATAACTGTTCGTAATTGGTGAATTTATTTGCGCACCGCTA
This sequence comes from Argyresthia albistria, assembly GCA_963457715.1. Lineage (NCBI taxonomy): Eukaryota > Metazoa > Arthropoda > Insecta > Lepidoptera > Argyresthiidae > Argyresthia > Argyresthia albistria. Next base: position 11,115,577 of record OY735266.1, on the reverse strand, counting down.
TTCCTCTAGCGAATAAAATGCAATTAGCTTGTGAAGTCAATGTGACGATAAATAATTGCGATAGTAAAATCCCGTGGCGGAAAAGTTCATTCATTATTATTAATCATTATTATTAATTATGAGAAAATCTTCTGATGAGGTGGCGGAGGCTTGGCTTGCGAAAACACATAAACGCTAAGTTTATTCTGAGTGATGCTTCCCTGTGGAACATTTCCGTCGCGGGAGTAATAGGGAAATCGGCAATCCAGCAAAGAGAAAATGCCCACGCGTTACGCCAAAAGTGGCAATCTGACTATGACATAGAGCTTAGAATTCGCGACTCCGTCGCAACAAGAAACGAGGAAAATCAAACTCGAATAACAAAATCTAAATAAAGCAGCCCTCAAAGAAAAATAGGAAATGAATTTCACGTTTCACAAGAATTTCATTGGTTCGCATCGAGTCGAGTCGTTCGCTCGATTCAACAATATTGCTCGAACACAATCATCGAAATAGTACTTGCGAGTACACATACTCTGATAAGGAATGGTTATTGTTGCAGCAAACACTTCAACGATAAAGTGGGACCGCCTGCCGATTGGTACTATTTACAATTATGTTGCTTGCGCTTACGAGCCAACTACACAGAGTTCCTACCTAGGAATAGCCAGTCTGGCGGCTCTTCCTGAGATAAATCCTTTCTCGTAGACTGTTAAAATTCGGGAAGCAGAAGAATAGCCAGAATTCATCTCAGGTAAATGACTTTAAAACACCACAAAGTCACATAAAGGCCAAAATACGCAAATTAGTTTATCTGGATGACATCATACTTTTCAGTTTTTTCACGTAGAAACAACTACTGAACCGATTTAAATTTTCGAAAAATGAGAGCAAACGAAAATGGGTCACCCTTTCATATGAATGCAGAATTTCTAGTATAACTGATAGTGTAAATGCCCTTTTCATTATGTTTGTTCGCTTACTTACTCTTGCGTTAACAAGTGATGCAATCGGTAATTAGGTACGCATGACCAATGACGAGTTGTATCGTGATATAGTGAAGAAAAGTAGGTTTATAAAGGATTGTAAGCAAAGGCGACAGTTTGCCGATTCCACGGGCTACAGAGTAACTTTTATGAAATGCAACCAATGGTTACTTTTGTAGCCTTACTGCCACTAGCTAGAATGTTTAACTCGAGTAAACGTTGACAACTCCATACAAAGTGTTGTCACCCCATACATTTTGCTTTAAATAGGTAGGTACCTATACCTAATATTTGACTTGACTACTTTAAAAACGCTGGCTCATAATCCTCATCGCGAGAATACCTACCTAAAAGTAAAGATAAGAAATATTTCCTAACGCTCTGACGGCATCTACTCACATATAAGTTTTCCCCGTTTATGGAAATACAAATAGAATGATGTCAATCGCAAGATTCACTAACACAACAAAGAAACAAAATTAAAATACATGTCGAGTGTCTAGTGCTATCTTATCTTGGTATGGCCTTATCATTTAATTAACATCATAATATGGCAATGAATTTGCTATGATAGTGTCACTTCAATGTATTATAATTCTAACCTGAAATGTGTGTTTCTTGTACAAAACCCGTACGCAACTCAAAATACATCTGATGCTGAGTTGCATCAACCCTAATTAAAAATAACACAATGTATTCTGGTGACAAACTTGAAATTTAAGCATAATTATCTTTAGCATTATAAACAAATGACAATCGAGTTTTTTTTATTAGCCATTAAGGTGTCCCACTGCTGGGCAAGGGCCTCCCCCGCTTTCGTGCACACTTCCCTGGTCTGTGCCACATCCGGCCAATCGAGATTGTCGCCAATAAATTAGTTACGTGACAACTTTAAAAAACTCGATTCGTGCAACTCAGGGTATGTTTAGTATTGTAGTATAATCGCCACTCGAACTCAACATGAGTAAACAAAGTGGACGATCTTCAACAAGCACATTTACATAAGAATTTTCTATCGCAATCAAAGAAACAGTGTGATCTCACGGCCACATACCGTTAGTCATCACATCACTGCTGCTGCCTCAACAACTGACATCATTGTCACCCTGTTGCCGTTAGCTTGTGGTGGGACAGGTACCGCGATGACCAAGCTTGCCTTTGCATCTCGCGCATTCTAGAACCGTCTCTATAACCGCGACATACCGTTGCCGTTGGTCGAGGTGTAGTAGTTGGTTGGCGCGGAGTGTACACTTGACCGACGAACGGCCTCCGGTGACACCGCATGGCATGACACGATTCGGACCGCGCTAATAGGTGCTACTGTGCGAGTAAAAGTGAAGTAAAGAACATCGTTCCTTTCTGGGATACCTACAGTTGAAATTCCCTGAAATTACGCTTTTTCCGTGTACACCTATAAAACTTATGTCCATCGATAGAGAATTTCGTTACAAACAGCAAATGTTCTTTGACAAAATGTAATAAAAGTAATTGACTAACGTTATTCAGACTGAAGAATCTCAGAAACGCTACTACGACATAGCGAATTTTTAGGGTATGCAGTATCCCAGGCACCATACAAAACTGTTCGAACCTCTTTAGCCCATGAATGTCCCCACGTATTTATCCAGATACGAGTAAGATCCATGCTTTACCTTGCCGGCTCAGTGCGAGTGGTTTTATTTTTAACCCGTCGTGAATCGTCTATCTATGATACGAGTACCCTAGCGGACAAATTAGTAGATAGGTTCAGCGGTTTTCTGTAAGTCCGAAAGTTAACAGGAATAGAGTGAAGAGGTGTTTGAAATGTTTAATTTAAGTATAGGCATGAAAAATCGATAGCCATGGTCTATAGCTGAGATAACGCGAGATAGCCATGGTCTATAGCTGAGATAACGCGAGATAGCCATGGTCTATAGCTGAGATAACGCGAGATAGTCATGGTCTATAGCTGAGATAACGCGAGATAGCCATGGTCTATAGCTGAGATAACGCGAGAAATTATGTAGGTACGTCAAGCTGTAAACTTCACATTTAAAATCTGCATGAAAATGAATTCCGACAATGTCAATAATTAGTGCCTAGTTAGTGCCAATTTGTGCCAAAATCGACATAATTAGTGCCATCATAGTTCCGAAATTATAGGCATAAGTTTGTGAGGATTACAGCTAGACGTCCAGGTGTAATCCTCATTTCTCAGCAGTCCGTCATTTAATGGGCACACGCAACGAAACGCGTGGACACCATTATGCCTGTGTTACGCTGTGTTTATTTTGTTCATTTGTTTGAAATTTCTATTGTAATGAGAAAAAGTTATAATGGTGTAGCGTGGATTTTCTGCTATACATGCTTCGATCATTATTAGTAATATTTGATCGAAGTATACATGCTACTCGAGGGTTGATCCCGTTTGCCTACACGAACAGATCACCCATCCCGATGTCCTCCACACAAAAAATATTTAAAAAAAAAAGATACGCGTGTAGCACCGTACACGTGTTAGAAGTAAAACTTCTGTAGCTAGATCATTAAGTGGTACCTATACTATACACCTATACCTACCTATACTAAAAGAGATTTAAATTTCCAATTTTGAGATCCAAACTCTGCTTCAAGTTACTTTTAAGTTTCAGACGTCCGATTATTTGAAATTATTTAAACTTGTACTTACTTTTAATACGTCATGTCATTTATTTCCCACCATTCCTTATCTACAATTTGTCGCGCTCGTGGTGATATACTTAACTCATTCAATAGTGTCACTACTATATTGTTCTGAGGTCACTACTATTTGCATCTCGCTCAGATTATATACCATCTGACGTCACGTCTTTTAGCCGTCTCGCTCAAATGTATGCATTGCTTTGCTTGTTTTAGAAATCCATATCGACCCGTGTGACATTGATGAAACTCTTTTCTTACAAACTGTATGGATCGCATCGCACAGCTGTCAAACATAAGTTCCGGTTCCAACAAAGAGGTTGAACGAAGTAGTTTTTGGTCACGTCACTGGTTTTGTTTATCCCAGCCAGCGGCGGCGGCGGCGGCGGCGCCATCTTGGCCATACCGGAAATCAAGAACTCGTGGAAGAATGCTTAAAATAATTTTTATTTCTTAACGTTTCATCAGGTTTTTCTCTCACTAATTAACATTCTTTATTGTACTAATGTATTATTATCTTATCTGATTAGTTAAAAACCATATTGAAAATAGTTGCGGTTTTAAAAGTCTTCAGCCGACCCTGACGTCACCGATTCCAATTTCCGTTACATTTCTTAGCCACTCGTGATAGCACCCGGCTAGCAGCAATTGAAAAGCAAATATATGAATAACCCACAGTTGAGAGGTTAAATAAATTTTACCCCCGTGCCCCAAGAAGTTTTACTTCAAAAATTTCGTCCCGATATCCTCAATGATGATGATTATTTTATTTTATTTTATTGGTTAAGGTCCGCCAACGGACAATACGTATTTACTTAATTAATGACACATCACAAGGTATAGCCGGGTCATAAATCAATAAGTAGCTAGTGAACGTGTTTATTATTATTTCTTTGAGTAAGAAGAACATAAAAAAAAATAGGTAGGCGATAAGGTTTCTTCCTGCCCTCCACATCTACGCGATAGTAGGTACTTTGGATAAATCGATTCGAAGATAACAAACACGCTTAAACGGTGATTTGTTATACACGGCACTTTGTTACGGATAGTTTAAAATGGTGTTTAATCAGATTAGGGTAAGTAGTACGCTAAAATATTGTAAAAACGTTGCTACATTTGGATCTATCCAAAGAAAGCGAAACTCGGAGAAACCAAATCCATACAAGTGGAACTAATGGAGATATCAAATAATTACACGCAGAACAACACCCTACATATTAACAGAGAATCCGAAAATGCCGTTTTCCTCCATTACTCTTTTATAACTTGGTCAATTAGTCTGATACAGACCTCTCACTCACGCGGATTACTCATCCTGCGTCTGAGGGAGAGGTCACTCCAACAGTCCGATTGGCCCACGTAGTTGCCTGACCAATAACCTCATTGATGCAAGTAGCGAGCCTGTGTAACCTGTTTGACACGTAGTCATCGTTGTACACGCGTATTGTACAAGTGTTCTCGACACGACTGAGTGTGTGTTGGCGCAGTAACTGGGTTCACTGATACTTTATACTTTATTGCACAGAAAACATAATACAGACACTTAATATTAGAAAAAACATGTACAAAGGCGAGCTTATCTCTAATAAGAGATCTCTTCCAGCAAACCTAGGATGGAGAGGATAATTTAATAAAAGGTAGACCTACATAAGTGCACAACGATAAATATTAAAATAGACTACTTACTAATAAATACATAAATACAGATAAAAACAAAAAACAAAATATAATATATAAATAAGGTATATTAAGGTAGAGAAAGATAGTGTTCCTTCAAGCGAGCGATAGTGATACTTAAGTAAGTAAATGTGGCCCATTAATGTCCCCACCGAGGGGCACTGGCCTTGTCCCGGATACGAGTAAGATTGAGCCGTAGTCCACCACGCTGGCTCAGTGCGGGTTGGTGGAGGGGTTTTACGACTAGTACATACAGCCTGTTCCCCTCGGTGGGGACATTAGGGCTACATTTACTTTACTTTTACATACTACCAAGCACTATAACGAGAATCTTTCACGTTTTCAGCTCCTTGCAGTAAACGTACGTAGGAAGCTGATTTTCGCAAGGTTTTGTGATTCAGAAGCCATGTTTCTTAAATACAGGAATATATCTAATGGCCAGTTTACATTGGTCAAGGACAGTGGACAGTGGATAGTGGCGATATTGTATGAAAGCCAAGTTGATTCGCCACTGTCCGATCGGTTTACACCACTGTACTGTCCACTGTCCATCACGGTCCACTGTCCGTGACCAATGTAAACTGAACTGGCCCTAAAGGTACACTTACACAGAAATTTACGGCAATGGCGATGTCACCGTAAAATTGTAAAAACCGTGAGAATACAATGTAATAGAAAAAAAACGTTAAGATTATTTGTCGATTTTTAAACAAGACCGACAGTGTTTAGCATTTATGCTTTTTTGGTACTAACAAGTCAACCTAACACGAAGGGTAAATGGGGATTCGCTTCGCTCACTCCTTTTATCCTTTACAGGCCTGACAGACCACTTTGCCCAGACATTAATCATTTCAGCTTATCAACTAACGCGTTATATTGTAAGAAGAACGGTACAGTTTACAATTTATCTACAGATTACATTCTAACGATTTAATATTTGAAGGTTTCACAATTTTACAGTGACAGCGACAATGGCTATTGTACTCGTCACATATGATGTATTTTTTTGTTAAGTAAGATACTTATTTATAAGCAATTTTTATTTTTAGATTAAATAGCCTTTTACTCATTCCTATGCATAATTCTATCGAATTCAGTAGGTAGGCAATTTAATTGAATTCACCATATGAATGCAAAGGTTTGTTTTTTCTTTTACGACGAAATTCGTAACATTTTATTATGTAATTCTCTTTTCCGATAAGCTTGCTTAGATTTGTTTGCCCCAGCAAACGTGGAAATGTACGAATATTGAATGCTTACCAAAGAAACAGAGACATGTATATTTCGATTGATTGTAACACCTTTAATAAATAAACTTTTAATAAATAAAGAGAAACATTAAGAAAAGAAATAATTAATTGCAACGTCAACGTCATTACTACTGTGGAAGCATTGATTTCATCAGGTCAATAAGAAATCATAAAGGCTAATAAATAATCCAGTCTCCGATTGCGACATCAAATGGGCACAAATGTATGTGAAAGCATAACTATGTACCCCCCTGCTAACGTAATGTGCAACTGGTGAAATGTAATGAATGACTGGTGTCCTAATTCAGATTCATTGTGATGAGCTGATGATTTTCGCAATAGGTACATAGATTGCTCCAAAAGACATTGCTCCAAAAAACTGGTTAAATACATGTCTGTCTCGAACACAGGGGATCCGTACTCGGAATTTTTATTAGCAACCGTGCCTTGATTAATTTTTGTTTTTGGTATGGATGTAGAACACACATTTGAAAAAAAACACATTTGGTTTCAAACACATTTGAAAAAAAGACAGAAAAACAATTTACTTGCCACATTTCAATTTCAATTTATTTATTTAACACATAGAATAACAGTTTGAATTTAAACATGATATCCAACAAAGAATGCGTGTAAGAATACTTAAATTATTTATGGGGTGAGTATAGCTCTTGTTGCTGATGAACAGCAAATTATTAGGTAAATAGCCTCTGGCCTTCAGATACGGAACCCCTAAATATCGAAATCGCCTGTAAAATTATCGCTTAAACCAACACATGAGGGTGATTTCCCTTTCGCAACGCCCGCGGCTTTAATCTATTTCGGAAGCGTTCCCGCCATTGCTTTACATCCGCGACGACTTACAAGGTACAATGGTGGGACAGAATAACGACATTTACTCGTACTATTAGAACATGCTCTCTATTCTAGGGTGCTGATTTTATATTTTAAATCATCTATGACGACCTACAGCTTTCCATCGATCTTTTCGCGTACTGCGTTCGAGTGACGAACAAGAAGGCCGAGAAGCGAAAGGAAAAAAATGAAGAGTTTTTCAAAATGATTTTAAAATCTTACGTGGCGATTAAATAAATTTTATCACTAGAACACTTTAGTGGTGAACAACTGATTAAATTAATTTAATCGAAACATCAATTTATTTTTTGAATAACTTACTTAATATTAGCGGCTTCTGAAATGAGAAATTCACTAAGTTAAAATTAAAGTATCGTTATGCTACATTATTTTTTGTATAAAGTAAATTCTTAAGTAGGTATTTGATAGTACAATTCTCAATTTAGAGATAGTAGGTAAAACCTACTTCAATTGAGGGATTCATGTATGCGCTACATGCGCTCGAGAATACTTAGGATTAGACGCCTCTAATGTTATGCATAGAATCTTGTGTTATGCATAGAACCTAGTGTTATGCATAGAATCTAGTGTTATGCATAGAACCTAGTGTTATGCATAGAATTGAGTGCACTTATGTGTATTCTGTTACGTGACTTGCGTCTACAGACGAGTCGCATAATGAAATGAAGCTGTCACTTTTATACGTCGCCTTTGTAATCTTCTATACCAGAAATCAGAAATCAGAAATCAGAACATTTATTGTGGATCGTAGTTTTAGATTAGTTCTTAATTTTACATATGTGCTTACGTCCAGCCATTAGGCATACAAACAGAAATACAATAAAAAATGCATACATATAAAGTCATAAAATAAAAGAATAAAAAAATTAAAATTGAATGTCAAAATGTCAAAATACATTACACACATAGCTGATTGGTTAAAGGTAATTGTAACGTCAAGATTAAGATTTGATTATTATTATGTCTACACAGCATCATTTCAAATATTCATCTATTGAGTAATAAGCCTCAACAGCTAGGTAATCCTTTAATTTCTGTTGGAAAAGATTCGGATTTTCTATATTCATGATCTGCACCGGGACCCTATTATATATTTTTGATGCCATACCAAAAACACTTTTATTGAACAGTGCAGTTTGGTGGGTAGGCGCATGTATTTTTTTGTTATTACGGCGGCTGGTGAGATTTTGAAACAGCTGAGGGTTTGTTTTAACAAACATTATTATTTCATAAATATATAATGAGGGCAATGTGAATAGTTTATGGCGCTTGAAGAATGGTTTGCAGCTGTCTGTTCGTTTTAATGAGAAAATAGACCTAATACATTTCTTTTGGGCTTTAAAAGCACTGTCATTGTTAACTCCGTTACCCCAGAATATTATGCCATATCGTAGTGTAGACACTACAAATCCATGATACGCCGTTAATACTGAGCTAACGTCCACAACTTTGCGCAACATAAATAGTGCGTAAGAAAATGTATTTAGTTTTTTGGTGACGCAATCTATTTGGTCTTTCCAACTTAATTTGTTGTCAATTTGCAGTCCCAAAAATTTTGTGACCTGCACTTCGTTAATGATGCTGTCATTATGTTTGATATTCAGTGGTGTCCGTTCCTTTAATTGTTTAAAATTCATTATGTAAGTTTTATTTAGATTTATCTTTAAATTATTATATTTGAGCCATGTAATTATGTCATGTATTGAGTTATTAATTTCATTTTCAAATGTCAGATGATTGTGATTCATATTTTGTTTATATACTATCGTACTGTCGTCAGCAAATAGTATCATAGGATGCGATGTTGATTTAACAATGTCATTTATATAAATTATAAATAATAGAGGTCCCAGAACACTTCCTTGTGGAACCCCGATTGTAACTTGAGATGGCTCAGATGAGTAGTCTAGTTCTATGTTTTGTTCGGGACACAATCTGTGAATTTGTGTGATTTGTCTTCGATCAGACAAGTATGATGTCAACAAATCTAAAATGTTGCCTCGGACTCCATATGTGTGTAGCTTTTGCAGTAATATTGTATGATCTACATAATCGAAAGCTTTAGTCATGTCCATATATACTGCTGACACTGGTATCTTACTATCCAGATTTATTATAACCCTTTGTAGGAAATCATAGATGGCCATGTTAATGGTTTTATGTTTTCTGAATCCCTTTTGTTCGGGAGCCAAGATATCATTTTTTTCTAAATAATTATACAGGGCATTATATATTACTCTTTCAAATATTTTTGAAATTACAGGTATGAGAGCGATCGGTCTGTAGAAATTCATATTGAGCTTATCATCTTTTTTAAATAAAGGCTTAATTATTGATATTTTTAAGGCATTAGGATACGTACCATGCTCTATACATAAATTAATTATGTAGCTTATTATTGGGCTTATATTATGTACAACATATTTAATTACTTTTGTACAGATCTCATCGTATCCCGTGCTGTTAGTGTTTTTTAAAGTCATAATTATGCGTGTGATCTCAATAGGGTTAGTCGGATTAATATACATAGAATTAGATTTATTATAGGTCATCGATATTTTAAATAAATTATTACTATTATTGTCACATGAAGATTCTGGTATTGTAAAATGGTTGTTGAATGCCTTAGCTATGTCTGTAGGATTTTTTATTATTGCCTTGTTTTGTTTAATTTGTTCAATTTGTTCCCGTGGTTGATTTAACTTTGTACTATTAATGATGTTCCACGTGGCCTTTGATTTGTTTTGTGACGACTGGATGTAAAAATTATTTTGAGATTTTTGTGTCAATTTTATTATTTTATGTAATTTTTGTGAGTAGGTCTTAAAAATGTTTCTATTTTCTGTGTTTGGCTTTCGCCTGTATATCCATAACAGCTCCCTTTTTCGTTTGCTGCATTTCCTAATACCTTTTGACATCCATTTCGGCCTTCGTTTGACATAGATTTTTACCCTTATCTTGGGGAAGCATAAATCATACAATAATTTAAATATGTTATAAAATTCAGTAAATGCTTCATTTGGATCTGATGTGCCGTACACGTCAGCGAAACTTAAATTGCTAAGATAATCTTTAAATTTGATCATATTTTCTTGACAATAGTCTCGTTTCATAATGTACCAGTGACTATGATTGCATGTTTTTTGTACTGGACATCTAAGTATTTGTGCCGTGTGGTCGGAAAGCGCAAATTCGTGAACTTGACTCTTTGCTCCATGTATGTTATGTATTATGTTATCCAGACAAGTGCCACTACTCAGTCTTGTTGGTTCCATAACTGATATTTTTAAATTGAAGCTCATAATTAGCTCTTTGAATCGCCTAGTTATTACACTATTATTTAAAATGTCTATATTAAAATCGCCTACTACTATACAATGTTTATTTTTACATGCGTATTCCTGTAAAATGTCGTTTAGATTGTTAATGAACAGATTATAATCTTCTATTTTATATTTCGGTATTCTATATATACATATAATTATTATCTTGTGCTCAATAAGTTCAATCGCTGAACATTCCATTGTGTTGGATATGCTATAACGTCTTATACTTTCTAAATCTTTGGATTTGTGTTTGTTTCTAACTAATATACATGATCCGCCCTTTCTGTTCATGCGTGCATAACATGACGATAAATAAAAGTTCGGAATATTTAGCTGATTTTCGTCACCTTGCATCATATTATGTTCCGTTACACAGATAATGTCTATTGGGTTGTTTTCACATGCTAACTCATCTAAATTTAAAGCTAAAAGTTCACCTTTACTTATAAGTCCACTAATATTTTGATGTAATATGTTAAATTGTTTAAACACGAAAAAAATCTCTATTGTTCTGATCATTTTCACTATTTTTGTTACTCGTGTTGTCATTATCACAGTATTCATTGGTATCATTATCATTGTTTTCATTATTATTGTTGTCATTATCATTGGAGTCATTTATTACTATATTATTGGCAATGTCGTTACTTAAATTATTGCTATTTACATGTTCACAAGTTGTGTTATTAGATTCACTGCAATCTGGATCAGTCTGTGTACACCTGTCTACCTGTTCTTTGTATCTAATTTGATTATGCGCCCGTATCATATTTAAGGTGTGTTGATGGTTTAGCATGTTTTCGTATTTGTTTCTTTCGGTGGCATAATCATTTTTCAAGAGTATCCTTAACAGGGACCTGCTAAGGTTTCTTGCAAAAGTGTAATTTCTTGACGGGAATCGCCCATAGTCCATATCAAGAAATGAGACATTCTTGTATTGGTTGCAGATCAGTCTGAGGCTGTAGTTCAATTTTTGTTCCCGCAGGTGTTTACTGTAGGGGATCTCACATACGATTATATTTGCTTTTTTGTATGTGTGCAGCCACACTATTATACTTGAAGTGAATTCGAACGGGTTCACTTCATTTATACCACCCATTAGTATCACGTAGTCTTCATCATTTAGTTTTGAAATATCATCTCTCTCTACGGTGGTTATGTCACTGAGCTTTGCTCCTGCTTTCCAAAAACTGGTTACTATGAATTTGGATCCTACGAGCGTTTGCAGCGCATTTCTGATTCCCTTGCATTGTTCATCACCAATTATCACTATTCTTCTTCGATGCTCTTGTTTTTTTGAATTTGTGTTAGTTATATTATTAGTTGTTATAGTTGCATTATGTTCTTTTTTAAGTTGTGTCTCCTGTGTCATTTGTAAATTCAAATTCTTTATTTTATCTTGTTGTATATTTTTACCTTTTGCCGTTGTCACCTGTTTAGCAGTAGATGTGTTTTGACTAATAGTCTCGTCACAGACACTCGTAATCTTTTCCACGTTAGTTTCCATAGTGTTCTTGACGATAGCTTCCATAGTGGTCTTGATGACGGGTTCCAATAAGATCAAAGGACCTGAATCTATTACTGTATTGCTATTTGTTTCTTCTGTGGTCTTGGTGGCGTTTGATAATCGGTCATATGTTGTTTGTTCAGTATTGTTGTTATCTTTTTGCTCCGCTAATAGGTTCTCATCATCATTGTTATCTGTTTGTTTGTCATCTTTTATGAGGAATTGTAATTTTTTGTTTATGTGACCATGTGGAGGTGATTTCCTTGGCTTTTTTCTTCGTCTCGCTGTTATCGGTGTCATTACTGTTTCGGAAAACTTAAGTGTTTTGTAGATATCAATTAATTTATTAGATTTTTCTATTTCATTTTGTAGTCTTTTGTTTTCTGTGAGTAGATTTTCAATTTCTTGGTTGGCTGAATTAAGGTCAATTCTGAGCTTCTCAATTTGTTCTCTTGAGATTTCATTGTGGCTGATGTCACATGATGTATTAGGAAGACTCCTATTTGGATCTTCAAATAAGGATGAGCTTGATTCATCACCACATGAATTGCTTCGGTGTCGGTATTGGGTTCTGAGGGTTACGAAGTCTGTGTGGTCCATGGTACTCATTCAGTGATAATGTTTCATGTGATAATGTTCTTCGTCACTTATATGAAATTTAGTGAAACGGAACGTAATCTTGTAAGCAGATTGATTAGTTCCTCCACTCGTTGGTTGATTTTCGAACACACTTTGAGACGTGTAGAACTGTCACTTGTTTGTATCAAAACAGCTGTTTATTTCTGGATGTGGGTGAATCAAATTATAAATTTAGCCGTTTATTTATATTTTTAACTGTGTTGATGCTGTTATAGTTATAGATATAGACATTATCCTGAATGCTATATCCAAATTATCTTATAAGCCCGGCTGAGATGCTTAATATTGGATGTGTGTACTCACAGTTTGAGGTTAGTTGAGTGATTTTATTAGGTTATATCTCCTTATTTTGTTGTTTTTAGCACTTAATATATTATTTTTGGCTAGAGCCCTTTGTTTACGTATTGTTGACAGCTGTCAGATAGGTATAGATAGGATAGGATACTCAGGTCGGAAGGAGGGATCGCGTTTGTTTCAATTGAATAGTTTTTACTGATATGCAGTGTTGTTAGGTAATTAATTGTTTTACTTTCTTTATGTAAAAGTGAATCGGTTAAAATTTTGTTGTTAAGCGCGAAACTTGCAAGTGGTTGGACCAATTTGTATGCACTTTTCTTTAAGATTTAAGCCTAAGAAATGAGAAACGAACAATTGAAAAGCGCAGAAAACAATCGAAATCTCTTTTATTACACACACAGGCACAGCAACAGGTTTTGAGATAGATGCTATGCTCGCCTTTGTACCTACGCGTTTTTAAAGAAATAAAAATTACAAATAACGAAAAATCTTTCTTAGTGGCAGTGGCAACTGGCAACCCGTAGTTCAATGGCTTTTTGTCGCGCTGGCTATGGTTTACCTCTATTATAGAGAGCTCAAAATGTATGTCAGAAGAGCGGGGAAGATTGGCTACCCCTCTATCACGCAATAACGACTAAATAACTGGCAAAATGATGGATTTGAGTCTCTTTTCAATATTCTCATCCCTTTATTTGAAAAAGGCATAACAAGTTATATCTTTCATTGTATATGTTGTTATAATACAAGAAACAAGAAACCAAAGCTGGAAAATCTCATAAATTGTCTATAATATCGACGTCCCTTCTAATTGTCCGATTAATTGGATAATTACTGAAGTTTCAATTGAACGTCAGTCAACATAATGTACGTATTACAGGTACCTAATTAATCTACAATAGCTTATTAGAGGCCTGCCTCTTGAGACCAATGCTATGGTAATAAACTAATAAGCAATAAGCAACAAGTTGATATTTAGTCACACATAGCACTTGTTATAACATGAATGTGACAGGACAGACAACTAACAAATTAAACGGATTAAAAAATCGTAGGTATACAGTTCCCAAAGTAATAATGTGCACGGTAGTCTTATTCCGAACGTTCGAGAGACTATGTTTACATAAGGGTGGTATCACTATCACTATACTAGACTGTTTTTCTATAGGTACATCGATGTCGATCCTCGACTAATTTAGGCGCGCGGTGCTAATTTTGCGTGTGATTGTAAATAATACAAAATGTGTGAACGAAAACAGAAGTACAAAAATCCGTATCATAGAAGCTAAAGAAGTTTTATCAGTGCATCCGCTGGGCTCTATCCTGTCCACGCGATAAGAGTGTGCAATGTGATCGATTTGGCACCTTATCGCAAACAATTATTACCTTTATTAGCTAACCAATATGAATCTTGTTTGATTACAGTTTACAGCAAAACTAAATTGTTGAAAAAGTTTTAGATAAAACATTATAATATAAAATATTCATCATTGTTGTTGGACAGCTTTGAAATTTACTTAAATCTTTTCATATCTTATTTGTGGCCTTAAGAGATATTTTCTATTTCCATTTAATTTCACAGCAAATTCGAATCCCATAATCGTTAATTCCAAAAGGAAAACACTAACCGCATTTCATTCGAGGCCCGAAATGAATTCAAATCAGTTGTGTACCAAACATCGCATTGCTCTAACAATACAAAACCGCAGAGCTGCAGAACGAAGTGGAAAAGTAGGGAATTTTCACCAGCCGCCTCATTTGTACCGTCACAACGCTAACCGCGGAACGCTAATCGAGTCAGACCACGCAGTGGCTCTCCCACTCAGAAGCGCCATTTGGGTTCAGAAAAAACCGTATTCTCATGGTTCCACATGACGGAACGAAAGCACAGAATCAGTTATAATTACCCACACCAGCTGCGCCACAAGAGAACCAGATATTACGTCACAGCACTAATTAGACTCTGATTCGTAATACGAATATGACTCGTCGCACTACAGGCGCACGTAACACAAAGACATTGTTCGAGGGGTTTGTGTAATTACTCGGGTGCTGTATAGGCTCCAATTTATGACGATTGTTTAAGCCGAGTCTCACGTCTGGAAGTCGGCGCGATTAAAGCAGGCACGCTGTTGTTCGAAGGACAAAACTCGTAAACGGGACGATATGAGAAGCGACACGAGGAAAATATGAACGCGGCCGTGCGTGATGCTGATTACCCTATAAAACAAAGCGCTTTGGAATTAAACCTCATGCTCCTTTGATGACAATACCAGCTTCAAACACTGGGCACATTCAGCGTATCTTTCAAATTGCGGAGCAAGAGAAATGTGTCGAAATGAAACCACTCGAGGATCTGTGTCTGTCTTATATTTGTCTACAGATGTGTGCAGTTGCCACTATTCATATTGATAGTCTCGTAAATGTATTGGGTTAAGCACTTCCATGTTTAGTTTCTGGGAATACGCTGCATCCTCAATCGGTGAACCACCCATAATAATATTGCGATGGATTTGAGTCCAGCGGAGACTACCGCAAGCTAACGACATCCGGATGGCGGCAGGAAACTTGTAACGAAGATACAAATTGCTGTGTCACTGAACCTCCAGTTACCTCCACCTTTCTAATTAGTTTCCCGTCATCCTCTCAAGGCTCCAGAGATTTCGTTTTGGCAACAGTTCTCGGAACTACCAGCGATGTTTGCGCACAAACTTTTCTTGTCCAAAGTTTGTTGGTAAATGTTTTGTGAACATGATTCCTATTTGTGGCGTGGTTCTCGTTTCGGTGACTTGTCACTGCCATACACAGAGTCGTTTCGTAATTAATTAAGGATTACTTGAGTTCAGATTTTCTTAGTAAATTCTTGAATCGGATTATTGGTTCATTAACTGACTCTGGGTACGGTGGTCACGTTTATTTCCTAGATGTATATTGTATGTTTATATTTTCTTTCATTGATGATTTTGGAATGTAAACTCTTCTCGCCTATGCACTGTCACCTTTAATCGTATTTCATATTTGGGTGCATTTTTTTAAAGCATTAAATTTCAATATTTGACTGCGTACATTATTTCACTGTTCAATAGAATTAGGATTGAGTAATTTTGTATAAGTTTGTACAAGAAATCAACAAAATTACTTTATGAGCTGTCTGCAAACACAATAGTGTTTTATCATCATAAGATTTCCCTTGACATGTCAACAGTCGGTAGCCTCCAAATTGTTTCATTGTATGCACAATAATCATATACCTACCTTCCTACCTACCTTTGTACTTACATGTAATATTTGCGTTGGCCTCTTTACATTAAGTGAAGGGCCCATATTGCTTAGTAGCCAAGATGTGATTTTAATTTGCCACTCATCATTTCAAATAGGTATTTCAATATCCACTGAAGGATTGGTTCAAAGGTAGGTTAATAGGTCGATATAATAGTATTTTGCATTGTTGTTACCTAGGTTACCTGGTCACTCTGTTCAAAGAATTCCCCTTTGACGAATGTCACAATAAAATTAAGCCATGCTTCTAAATAAATATCCGAGTTGCAAAAAACCTACAAGGATATACCTACCTACCTACCTACCTAAAACGAATTTGATTGACTGAACTTTGATCTAGATTGGTATTACAAAAGAGTTGTAAGATTTAGGAGAAACCATATAGGTGGTTTTTCTTCAAATATAAAGCAAATATTGGAACCGCATATTCAACAACTTTCATTTAATTTCATATTAATTGCTCAGGTTTATGGTTCTGATCGTGATTGGTTTTAGAGAAATCGAACCGGCAATTTTTAATCAAATGCATAATTCCATTTTTTATTTCCATTTTATAATAACGATCTTGTTATAGGTAGCTTTACGTGATGGTAAAGCTTATGTTTATGTGATACATAATAATATATCTTTTTCATAAAATTCGGGTCTAGAGGATTCCAGATCTATAAAAGTACTTTATCTCTAAACCTTTGCATAATACCTATCTCTTCGCGATTTACACTAACCACTTCACAATACAAGACCCATACATCCATTGTCCATGGAAAGGGTTTCTTGGCAATCACCCACACCTTGCACTGCCTCGATCGCCAGCAAAAAAATGAAAAACAAAACAGGATCGCAGAGTCAATGAACCAAACCTGGACACCGCACAGCAGCCCGTTGTGAATTTCTAATAAGTTATTGAACTTCAACTACATCGGCGACTTCTAAGTAGACGTCAAAATAATGACCCCACAAGTCAAGTCAAGTGACATTCCAGCCGCATCCGTATTTAATATTCGCATTGAATCCACTGACCTTGATGAAACTCCGCAATCTCCTCCAGTGAAAATTCCAGTCACAAGTCAATCCACAGATGATAATTTGTCACAAATCACAAAAATCCGGTGTTCGGTTGATGTTTCGAGAGTCGAAAGCTCGAATGTTGCGTTGTACGGAGCGCTCGACACACGTCCGTCCGCGACCACGAGGTACTTACAACTGAGGGACTGAGGGACTGAGGAGTACTGAGGACTGAGAGGTTGGCGATTCTCCGCAGGAGGTGGAGGACAGTGGGATGCTGTTACCGAGATGCGCGTAGATCTTCAATCGGAGGAAAAAAAGCTAATTGTCAGAGGAAATTGTGGTGATTTCCTCGTTGACATCGATACTGCTACTGCGGTTGATTTCCAAAATCTAGGCAATATGTTTTTGGTTATTGTGTAAGAAACGTTGCATTGGCGTCTTACTGTTTAAGTGTTAACTGAGACAACGCAATTATAAAAACATATGAAACAGGTATTCTTGGCTTTGATTGAATGAGTAGATACTCGGAGATCATACCTATTGATTTTTAAAAACTTTCAAACATAAAGCAACTTGGGTAGATATTATAATTGACTATCCTTGAGTTGCGCGAAACTGTTCTGAAATTAAAGGTTGTCACCTTACTGATTTAAGGGCGATAATCTTATTTGTTCTGATGCTAAGGATACCTAAGCAAATATTTCAATAAAAAAAATAGTTTTGTGCAACTTAGGGTATGAGGCCTTATCAATTTGATATCAAATTCTATCATTCTAGCTACCTATCTTTGGTTCTTTGGTCGTTAACAAAAAAGGATTTTTTAGATATAGTCTTTATCTTCAAAGTGAAAGTTGTCCAGAATGATGTCCATAACAACCCCCTAAAATTTTACTACACCTTTCTGTTACACTCTTTATTCAACGTGAATTAGATTCACGCGGTGGTCGCCACGCTACGCTGTGTTCATCCTTCGGTTCCTCGTCGCCGGGTCATATTATCATATCCATTTCATATCAAGTGCTCACTTCCCCTGTCGAATGGTTCAGTGCCCCCTGCACAGTTTTATTGTCGAGTTTTGCTGAAATGTTATTGCTATTATATTGAATAACTGGCTTAACGTTGCATTGACGCAATTGCGAGTCTGCTTTGCCGTATGGGAAATGGAAAAAGGGCCCACATGGCAAAAGAACAAGAGGCAGACCAAAGGCAAAGTGGTGCGATGAGGTGATAGAGACGGCCGGAAAAAACTGGAAAATGACAGCAACAAACAGAGACGAATGGATGGCGCTGCAGGAGGCCTTTACCCGTGATGGGCCTTCAAATTAAAATTAACTAACATAACTATTAATTACCTAATACAAGTAAATATTTAAAGTATGTTAATACTTACTTAAAAAATAATATTGAAATCTATAATTACATGTAATCATTATTATCTATAATTTTTTGAAGAAATGAAGGCTTTACTTTTTTACCGTATCAGAAAAGACGTGCCAATAATTTTACAATTTTAATACCTGTAAATTGTACAAAAGACCTTTTTTGGGTTTCGTACCCGAAGGGTGCTAAATGGGACTACTAAGCCTCCGATGTCCGTCTGTCTGTCTGTCTGTCCGTCAGATGGCTCTATTACACGTAATAGCAAGAAAGTTGAAATTTTGTTGCCGTTACAGTAACAAATACTGATTTAGGTTCATAAAATACAAAAAAATAAAGGTGTTCCCTGTATAAGAACGGTGATTTTTGAACTTTTTTGGTACAACGATGGTGCAAAACCCTCCGTGTGAAAGGCCAACTTGCACATGACCGATTTATGTTTTTCTGCTCTGACATAGGGGTTGCATTCCGCTACAAAAGACAGCTCGTTCAAAATAAACATGTTCAGGCTTCAGGAAACTGTTAATAACTAAAGGCAGGCAAACTAAGTATTCAGTCAGCCGTGGGTGAAGCACCTTGGTTTATGTGATTCCTCTCTACATGGATTAAGATACCACACGTTTACTCCTACGTGCTATTAATAGAAAAAATATTTAATATAAAATAAACTGTGGCAGTTGCTTTAACCGATCTCCAGTTACCGACTCGCTGACTTTTAAACATCCTTCGAAGGGCGTCTACTTTTTTTTCCATAGCAACGAGCCGCTTTTGTTTTTCATATTTGTTTCTTTTTTTTTCAGGCTTACTAGAGCAGTCAAGACCTTTTGTTTCCCTTATTGGTTTTATTTAACAGACTTTTGGCCTGTTTCACAGTGCCTTGATAACCTTGATACTTTAAACTTGCATCGTACTCTAAAATTTAAGCTTTTTCGTAAGTACCTATAAAACATATGTCTATTGATCGAAAATTTGATTACGAACAACGAATATTAGTAAATCTTGGCTTTCCGAGATAATTTAGTATGAAAATGTTTAAAAGTTATTTACCTACTTACATATTGACTCTAACAAGAGATTGCTTCCAGCAAACTATATGGAAGGGGAAAGGTAGATAGATACGCACATAGTTTATTTCCGCTGCTTTATACATTTCTTATTTTCTGCATTTTTCTGCGTCCACAATTAGAACATTACAAGCAAATGCCTTATTTAGCGGGAATTCAACATGCCTATAATTAACATACTCGTAGGGAACTTGCACGATACGCCGTCGTTTCCATCGCGTGTGCTTCACTCAAAGAACAATTATTGCTGGAGCCGCCATCGAGCCTCTTACGACTGCCGAAGTACAAGATTTAAGTTTGGTCGGTGCATTAACCTTGAAGTATCTAGATTTGTACTTACATTATGCAATTTTACTTACTTTCATGAACACAGTTAATTAACACGTTACAAAACATACATATGTACAAAGGCGAGCAAACCCTAGGCATGAAAGGATAGTTTGACAGAAAGGGAAGTCAGTACACAATTATTGCAATCCTAAATCTAATCTACTTTTATTTATTATTATCCACACTTCAGTGTCTTTATTTCTGATAATGACACCGAATATGTTAGGTTAGGTTAGGGGTTGTCCAACCGTGGTATTTATGTTACACTGTTATACTATAATTTAATTCGTATAGGGCGGTTCCAATTGTGCTAGTTCCGAGGCCTCACTCGATACGAGCCACATTGTTCTAGATAAAAACCCTTATCGCCACTCGTACTGGGGAACCAGTTCACTGTCAGTCCCATTTTACTGTTTACTCGATTTTGGACCTTCCATGTTTTGTTGGTTTAGGTCAGTTATCACTTGTTTGATTTGTATATCAAGTCGCTATTAGCTTTTGCTGTATGAAATATTTACATTGAAATATTTGAAGCCGATTATAATTTTGGGTGAATGATGTTTTGGGTCCATAAATAAATGCCATTAGCTAGGTTGATAACACCATACAATTTTATATGGAGTTACCAAAGTTTACTCAAGTTTAGCATTAACTCACATTTTGGGTAGTGGCACTAAGTACCTAGTTTTAGGCCGGCTGCAAAACCAGCCACTCAAATTCTTATAGACAGTTGTCCCTAGGACCTAGTAACTCGGGAACTGAGAAGGCCATGCGACATTTTAGCGACAAATTATTTGAGTATGTGGCCACTAGTCATTTACGTACCTACTAATACAATTAAATAATGTGTGCGATACTATATTTATATTGTTATCATAACACCTCAGTCCAGAAGATAAGATATATTTATGTATAGCTAGCTCAAATTGTCACAGGCAAAGCAAAGCGAGTTTTGGCATGCAGTAGCGGATTCATGGAGGAGCCAGTAGGGGGCTCAAGCGCCCCCAAAAAGTTTGTGCGTAAAAAGTTTAAGAAGTATTAATTAGTCTACCTACTTCATACGGTTCAAGTGGGTGGAGTGGAGTCATGCCCCCCACAAACAAATTACAATCATGTAGGGTTACCAAAAAGTGGTGATTCACCTTAGCTATTTTATCTGATCCGCTGAAATAAGTCTGTTAGGTAAACTATGTCAGTCTATTCCAGCTTAGAAGCCACATGAAAGATTACCTAAAACTTCATAAAATCCACTTTTTAAACACTAGGGATGTTACCAAAACAATCAGAAAGAATCGAAATTGTTTATTCAGTGGAACAAACAGAAGAGTTGTCATCGTCACTTCGAGCAATAGGAAAGGCCGCGTTCCTCCAAGTCATCGTCATCACTGCTATCCGCACTTGAGGATATTATTTTTATCATTATTCTATTGTCTAAAATTGTTGGACAACTTTTTAAAACACAAATGTTCAATTAAAATTAATGGGTGTATTAATTATTTTGATTAATCGATGTTTTTAAGCAATATCCCCTCACTAACAGGATAAGACTAACATCTTTCAAATGACAAGTGACATGTTATCTTTTTCCTACTGTAGTGATGTTGTAGTAATGTAGATAGGTACTTCGATAGACTAAGAATCTAAACTGAATCGTCATTACACGTTATGGAAGCCCCCCTGGATCCGCCACTGATAACGTGGTTAGCACTAAGATAATTCTGTTAGATTTGACAGCTCATATGTTGGAGTTCCACAGACATTTACTTGGCTTCGTAGAGCACAGTCTTAGCAGAATTAGCATATATCCCCACAGCTATGACACGGTTCTGATTAGGACTACCAGTATGATTTATGGGTGTGAGTTAAGTTAGTACACGCGCTATGACAATTTAGTTTCAGCGTTTAGGTTATATCAGAGATAGTCTCTGGGTTATATCAACATACAAAACATAACATAAACAACACTCACGTCGTCGTTTTCCCATGATAAGCCGAGACCTATTGCTACGATCCTGGCATAGGTCTCGCTTTTTCAATGCCTCCTCCTTCATATCATAATTTATGTAAAGGCAATGTCTGTGATTTTATTGCTTAAGTCCGTGATTTTAATCTATTCACCACCTTTATGCAATTTGTAATATTTTCAATGTCGGCCTCTGCAAATGTCAAGCAAACATTGAAAATGTTTTAGAAATAACTTAGGCATTTTGAAGAACCAATCTTACGTTACCAATATTGTACAATAGCATGCATTAACCTACTTTGACGATTATATTGTTATCTTTTTTGCTAATCGGTCGTTTCCATTGATATTGCGTAGGACCAAAACGGCATCATATTTCATACGCATGTCATATTATTAGGACATATTTCACATCGGAACGTTGTTCCGAATTACTACTTTTAAAACTCAAACAAAAACCTTTACTTACAACGAGTTGCACGATTTGAAATTTAAGTTCCTTAAGTAGAAACAAATGACAGTCATATGAGAGGCACTTAAATAGTTAAATAACAACTCAAACTCAGTTCTTCACCGCTCCGAGTCTTCCTGGTCCAGAGGATCTCACTCCTGTGCAGCGTGGAAAGTGGGCACCTTTGGACCGGGCGATTTTTCTTGGGGTGGTTTGTTTGTGTAATTGTTTTAATTTTTCATTATTTTTGCTACATCTGCCCAGTCAGCAGAGATTCAGTCCATACAAAATTCCGAATACAACGAAACTTAAGTATGTTGTTTGTTGCTATTCAGTAGTGCTACACCCAATTTTCCGAACATATAAAGCTTGTGCTAACTTAAGGACGGGCGAAAAACCAAAATTATTTGGGACTTCTTCCAGTTAGTCAGTCTTCCGTGCAACTCAGGAAAAACAGAATATCTAAGTTTCAGAGTTCTTTGACACTGCGCGAGAGTGTGTACCGAAGTAGTTAATGCTAAGAGTTCAAGGTTTGTCTTTAACAGTGCGGTGCCCAATCGCCCATAGAATAACAATGACTGCGGACAAATAGGGAGCAGCTACTATTGACCTTGACTGGTAGAGAACCATCTGGCACTATTGATTCATTTGGTTGCGAAATAAAGTAAAACCAACTAACCAACAACCTGCACTGAGCCAGCATTATTGATTATGGCTCAATCTTACTCGTATCCGGGTAAAGACTTTTGCTCCTCGGTGAGGTTAACAGTACAAACCACATTTCACAAGGCGACAACGCGGCAACGGTTGGATAAAACGAATGTTATCGCGATTCGTGTAAAATTGTGTCGAACCAGCCATTTGCGTAGAGGCAATAACTTTTCACCATTTATTGAGAAGAATGTAAAATATTGCTCATGATAAAGTCGAGGTCGGGATTCTGAGGAAATTTATAGCACATCGTTACTAACAGTATGAATGTTTTTGATTTTAACATGCAAGTGCAAGAATCCAGTCAAGACATCATCATCATTTGTAGTTGATACAGCTTTATCAGAAATTAGCTTTTTAGGGTTCCGCGTTTGAGCGCTACGCTGTCGCTGACTTTTGTCTGTCTGTGGCACCCTAGCGCTGTCAACTTTCAGACCGTAAACATTCAGATCAGACCCTTCAAAATATAACACCGCATTTTTTTCCTCTAGAGTGCGATAAGCTAACAACTTATTATTACTTGACTAAAAGCGTTTTCAAGCGAAGAAACTTTCAACAACTTGCCGCCTTTGGCACGCCAAAGGGTCACAGAGTAATGAATATTACAGATGACGACAGTATACATTATTCAGTACGACACAATCGTGTGATTCGGCTCGGCTATTACATTTTATGGGTTTTGTGAAGAAAGTTTAAACTCTTCCAGCGTTTATAGGCGATGTTTTTGCTTGCCAACTGGTACCTATTAAATGATTGAAAACATGGCATGTTGTAAGTTTATTGATCATGTTTAACGATCTTGCTGTTTAAAATGTTATGTATTTGAAATTGAAATAGACCTGTGATATAAGCTGTAGCTTTAGCTGTAGTTGTCGCTTATTTGTCTAATATCTTTTGGTGTGAGTGAGAGTCACTATACGAAATAATTTGTGTCATGCTCGTCAGCATTGCAGTAAAGTTGTGAGAAGAGGAAAGGTCAACCGAGTCTAGAGGGATTTACGTTGGATTCTCACGCAGGTGATGCGGGTTCTAACCGTGAGTTCTGACCCGGTGCTAACCATGCACCAATGCGATAATTTATTTTATCGCTCGTTCCGTGTTTCGGATGACACGCTAGGCTGCGGCTGCTATCGCTGATTTGGTGGTAGTAGTGAAATCCCTCCAACATATTACCCACACAGAGCCGTTGTCGGGAGACGGCCTGTGCTTCTCGGTGGAGATATACGCTACATTTATTTAGGTATAAAGGTTGTGCAACGTTTAGATCACTAAAATTACGTCACTGCGAAGATTCGTTATTTACACGACACGGCACATCTGGGTTTTATGTAATAGTTTGTACAAAAATGTGAGAAAGTGTGCGCTTGTATGTAAACACAACTTCAGAAACGCAAGACGGCAATTACCATTAGTAGAAAGTTTGTGGGTGGATTTTAAAATATGTTCACCTTCACCGTTTATATTATTTTATGACATCTAGGGTCAGTATCGCTGGCAAGACAAAAATACGCCAATTATGAATTCTATCACCCAGCAATTATATCTCATTTGAACGCCTTATCAACGCAGATCGTAGTGGTGGTACACATGCCAACATTTTACTACCATCCACTAACCTGGTTTCATCAAACAATAAATATCTTCTATCTTTTGTCTTTTTACTTATTATCACTTACTATATGCCATGCATTTACATCTCCAGAGGTCCTATATAGACCGACTCCTAGATGACCTTCCATTATGAACCGATATGTAAAATCGGGTCGCCCAATTTTCGCCAATAAGGTCCGATTGTATGGAAATTATTGCAAGGGATAGCAACCCTACGGGACCTGTAGGATATTCGATTCATAATGTTAATCGTTATCGGTATCTACGAGGGTTGCTGAGGTCTGCGATGGTAATGTTTTCATTTGGCATGTAATTACAAAATGTCACGATGGCGGCCGGGGGATTTGCTAACTTAAAGTCCATCTTAAATAGCATAGATATTTGAATACAGGCACATAATCTTAATAAGTGAAAATTTCTTTACTGCACATAAATAATTAATTACACAAGACACGAAATACATTGTTCGACTTTCGTAGTTCGACGACCTCTGTGGCGCAGCGGTTGTGACTCTGCCTACGATGCGGGACGTCCCGGGTTCGATTCCCGGCTGGGGATAAAAAAGATGGAGATATCTCGGGTGGTCGAAAGGCGAGTCGTAAGAATAGTCTTTTCTTGTTTTTGATAGAGATTTCGGTATCTCAAAATCGATATTTCGACCATGGACATGATCTCGCTAGCGCCAGAATTGCCCCCCTGGGGTTTTTATTTTTATCCATGCCAGGATTTTGCTAGGCAACCCACTCGTGATGTATTTTCTAGCATACAGATAAAAACTAAGTTTCACCGCAGTAACAGATTGGTGAAGGTCGAGCTCTCTCGGATCTTAGACCATGGGGATTGTCTTCTTCATCTCCAGCCGCCATTAGAACCCGTGATCTCTCGTTTGAGAGACCTCGAACCGCAATGCCACAGACGTCGGCAAAATTGTAGAAAGTGACAAATGTCGTAGATTTGGCTGCAAATACTCGGTAAATAAGCGGGCAGTTCCTACTTCCCACAGGCCAGGTCTTGGATGTTTACATGTTTGTGACGTCGCTGTTTCCGGTTCTCATGACACAGGGTATCCTAGTGTCGGGCCAGAAGCAATGTATGTTAAATGTATATGTTTTTATAATGTATTACTTTAATTGAAAGGTTAAGAAAAGTTTATATTTTCACACGGCATATTGTCTAGAGCTGATTGGGAACTATAATAGGAATTGTTAGGCGGTTACAAAATCATTATCGATTTGGATAACCGTGGGAGATTTCGGGGATTGAATTTTTCCGTCACAAAGACACAAAAGTTGCACTGTTGTTGGATATAATAGTCGGAACATTTTCAATTATCGTTTTGATTGTCCATTCAAATAATAACCCCCGGTTTCCTGGGCGCTAATTAAGTTTTAATCAGTTTCGGCCAATCACATCTCGCTATTTTGAATAATTAGAGGCACTAGCCAACCTGTTAACTTAGATCCAGCACACACGGTGAAACGGAACTGCGACGAAACCGTTTAAATAGTTTGAAACCAGTTTCAATCGTTTTCCACACCGCCGCAACCTAATTTACTATCTAATCCGATGAAATCATAAATCATACTATGTAATCCGATGAAACTCAAACACGAGTTTCATGCATGCTGGTTTCAATGCAATTGACTAGCAACGCGTTTCAAAGATTTCAAACCGGTTTCAAAATGGTTGCGTTATGTGCGGTCTCTCAAAGGAGTCTATGGCATAAACAAGTAAAAAAAAATAAAAAAATATAAACTCAATAATAATACTCATAAACTCAAATGAAACTCAAAAGTAACTTGGAGTTGCAGTTTCGTTGCAGTTGCGTTTCACCGTGTGTGCTGGGCCTTTTAATCAGCGTCCAGGAAACCGGGGGTAAATATGTCACGCAATCCCATCCGTCGTAAAGCTGTGTCAGAGGCCCTTAGTCAGCTTGATAACTAGTGACAGTCGGGTTGGCCACTAGCCCGACACCCCTCCATCAACACGCACTGAGCCAGCGCGCTGGATAATGGCTCAATCTTACTCGAATTCGAGTAAGGCCCCTCGTTATATTATTTTTATTGTTTTATCTCATCTGCGCAGCCACCCCGTATATAGAGACGCGTGACGCTAGGAAAGAAAGGTAGCTATTATTAGTATACTACTAATAGTACCTAGCTTACCTATTTAAATTTAACAAATGTAACCACGATCCTCGGCAAATGAACACACACTTTAAAACTCTAAATTCTGAATGAACTTGCCCATTCTGTCACTTATTTCCGGTCAGCAAATGTTCGGATGAAAGAGTAGGAGAGCATGATTCTCGCGCATTCGATATACGATATCTACACCTATATCAAGTGATTTTGTAGGGGAATCTGTCAATATAGGTCTCGATATCTGTATATCAAAGGCGCGAGAAACGCTCCAGTTCGTGCCAATCGCCCCTGAGCGAGCCGTCACCTCTCTCTCTCTCTCACTTCACCTTACTTGCGAGAAAGAGAGGTCACAGCTCGCTCAGAGTCAAAGAAACTCGGCGCAGCCTGTATGTTTATCAATAATTAACTTACCGAACAGCAAACTTATTAACTTTGAATGCTCCAAATGGAATTACTGAAATACAATCGTAGAATATTGATATCCATTATCCAGGTTTTCAGAGAGTGGTTTCCAATTCTATCCCACCTGCATTTTAAAACTGCTGCAGAGTAACTGCTGGCTAG
Source organism: Argyresthia albistria (assembly GCA_963457715.1). Lineage (NCBI taxonomy): Eukaryota > Metazoa > Arthropoda > Insecta > Lepidoptera > Argyresthiidae > Argyresthia > Argyresthia albistria. Next base: position 11,087,883 of record OY735266.1, on the reverse strand, counting down.
CTGACTGATTTAGATTTGGTATTGCACACAAGCCCCCTCTTGACATAGAGAGATGCGTCTGCAGACGTCATCTGCCGATGCATCCGGTTGTGCAAGTGGTTGGTATTTAACATCGGCAGAAACGTCCGCCTCAAATCCGCTTGTTGTCGGTTTTTTGGCACGCATGAGGCTAGGCGCATGCTGGAGACGCAGGCGGCGCAGCACAGCACAGACAGAAATTTGCAAGGCAACGGGCAGTTGAGGCAGACACAGGCGCCCAGCGCATGCTGCGATATGCGCAGAGCAGACGTAATCAGTCGCACACAGCACGTGGAGTCTGTTAAATTATCTGGAAATTCCTATAGCTCTCATTGTACTTATTCTTGATGCAAAATGGTTAATACCTATAATAATAAACAAATATTACTTACCATCCTTGTAGTTTAATTCCTTGGCAATTTTCACCCATAACACTTTCAATGTTTATTTGCTTATTTGTTTATTTGTTTACCTATTTGTTTATTTGTTTATTTGTCTATTTGTTTATTTTTTATTTGTTTATGTGTTTATTTGTTTGTATTGGGTATGAGCCTATTTGCAGAGTTAAGATTTAGAGAAACGACGGTTTAGTAGTTTAACTCAATTCCTTATATTGGCGGGAATTTACGTACTTGGAAGGCTATACGACTATGTCCTATCAGCTTGAGAACACAACAGAAACAAGGAGGGTCTGGGCGGTTACAACGCCTTTTATAACACAGCTATGAACTAACTTTTTAAATACAGAGTAGCCAACCAAACATCAAGTGTGGCGGTTTCACAGATTAGTTTTTGTACAATCGATTCTCAATCGAATAATCCAACACGCCCCCTCAAAAACTGATCATGATTTTGAAATCATTTTATAATTAAGGTATACATATTGCAATACCTACACAGAACATATTTCCTTCCAAGTAACTGCTGGGAGTAATTATATATTGTTATGATCCAACATTCGTTGCAAGGACTAGGGAAAACCCAGAAAAACCTAGTCAGATCATGTCATAATAATTTAACTTAATATTATCATTTTTAAACAATGATTTTGTTAATGTACATATTTGTAACACATTTATTGTAGACCCACTTCCACTCTTAATTTTTGAAAACTGATTGTAGGTAGCGGCTTCGTTATCAGATGTGCCAGTTGTGCACCTGTTGGTATGTAATTTAATTTGATTACATTTTTCTCTACTTTTTCACGGGTCAAGTAATATTTAATTTCTATATGCTTGGACCTTTTGTGGCTTGCAGGATTCTTCGCAACACTGATACAGCCGTTATTGCTTCAAAAATGGTAATGGATGTTACAATTTGTATGTTATTGCTTAACATTAGTGATTTTAACCATGAAGCTTCCTTTACAGCCTCATATAGTGCCATATATTCCGCTTCTGTCGAAGAAGCTGCAACGGAGGACTGTTTCTTAGACATTCTGTACACTTTCTGTACACCATGTTATTGTACAATTATGGAAAGACTAAAATATATATCCTGTTGTACTACGTCTATCACTTTTATCTCCACCTCAATCGGAATCTGCATACCCACACAGTACATTCTCTCAATTACCTCTTTGATACACTAATTTTAAATCAATTGTGCCCTTCAGGTATCTAAGCATTCTTTTCAGACATTGCCACAACTCCTTATTATTCTTATTTGTGTATCTGCTCAATATATTGACACTCGCACTTAGATCTGGCCGAGTACATAGCATAACATACATCAAACAGCCTATAAGGATTTTACAGGGCGCATCATATTTAACGTCTGAATTCAGAGCCTCATAATTAGGTTTACTTTCTAGAGGAGTACTTGCTGGATTGCAGTCCTGCATATTATATTTACACAGTATTGGTTTTATATACGAACTTTGATCTAATGTACCATTTTATCTAGTTATTCTTATACCTAGAAATAGTTTTATCTCATTCATATGAGTCATTTTAAATTTGCTCATTACATACATTTTAAAATTATTCATTGTTTGGACATCGCACACGCAACGACTAAATCATCGACGTATAGTACTATATAAATGTTTTTATGAATTTCTCCTTTATCTAATACATGTATATACACTTATCAACATCCGAATTTTGAAACCTTTCTCTTTTACGGATTGCTCAAAGACTTCAAACCAACATCTTGCAGCCTGCTTGCATACTTTGTTGCCTGTATAAATTACCCTTCAGGAATTTCCATGTAGATTTTTTTCATTTAACTTACCATTTAAAAAGGCAGTTTTAACATCTAAATGATGAACCAGTAAGTTATTTTGATTTGCAAAAAGTAATTATCAATCTAAAACTAGCAATCCTAGCTACAGGCGCAAATGTTTAATTGTAGTCTACGAGATATTCTTGACTGAAACCTCTAGCTACAAGTCGAGCTTTATATCTTAAAGGTTTTTCATATTCGTTATGTTTGATAGTGAAAATCCATTTACAATTGGTATTGTATTGACCAAGTATTATTTTCTTTAAGGGAGTTTAATTCATATTTTATTGCGCTATCCCAATTAATTCTATCATCTCTAGTTTTTATCTTTTCAAATGAACTAGGTACTTTACAAATCAATGATTGAGCACACTGGTAAATATTCATCATCAGTTTCATCATAAGATCATAACATACACTGACCTCTGATTCTATCGCTCCTCCTCAATTAATTACTTTTACCTTTTTATTAATCTGTGCTTTTACTCTCATCTGTGATTTTAATAGGTATGTCATTGTTTTGCGTTTTTGGGTCTGGGTCACTACATAATTTACGAATTTTGTTTGGACTGTGGTCAGATTTCACCTGATCTGCATCAGAGTTATTTCTACACTGAGACTTTGACACTGATTTAGATAGACCATCATTATTATCAGTTTTGTCATGAGAATTTTGAACATTCTCTTCAGGCTTAAACTTAGGCCTGGATTCCTTGGTTGGAAATTTGTCTCATCTATTATAACTTTTCTCACAGTCACAAACCTTTCGCATTCTACACTCCAAACTTTATATCCGTTTGGTTCATAGCCCACCAGTTTTTTTTTTTTTTTTTAACGATTTGTCGTCAAACTTTGCTTTACTGGTTTTATTATGGACATAGACCCTTAGGTATTTTAGAACCGGCTTTTACCATGCCATAACTCATATGGTGTCTGAGATTTTTTTTTAATGCCCTCATTGGTGTTAGATTTATTAAATGCACTGCAGTTAAAACTGCTTCGCCCCAAAATACTTTATCTAACTTTGCCCCATGAATCATAGCGCGGGCTTTCTCAGTTATCGTTTTTACCATACGCTCTGAAACACCATTGAGTTGAGGCGTTCGTGGAACCGTTAAATGATATATATACCTTTTTGCACGCAATTTTTTTTTTTTTTTTTATCTCGGTGGATAAATACTCGCCACCGTTATCACAGTAGAGATTTACTAATTTTTAATTGAATTTATCTTCACACTTTGCAAAAAGTCTTTGAAACAAGCGAACACATCTGATTTATAAGTTATTTATCAGGTAAGTTACGCAATAGTGTGTGAATTGATCGACAAACAATATAAAGTAATTTTTGTTATCAATTGTTGGAGGAGTGATAGGCGCGCACACATCTGAATGCACAATATACAATGGTCGCTTTACTGGCTATTTATCCTTACTCTCTGTTACTACCGATCGTCTGTTTTCCAGTAATGCACGGTTCACACAATTTTTCATTAGGAACCACTGATTCAATTAGTTTTATATCGTCCATCATATCAATGCCATTTATTTCCTGGAATTTATTTTTACTCAATCGTTGATGCCATAATTCATTGTCACTGTTGTTCGTGCATATTTGGGAAACAGAGCGATGCACTATCACCGATAACATTATAGCAAATAAGTTGTTTCAACACATACCATTCATGAGCTTCTTACCACCTCAGTCAGTGATGTGGGCTCCATGTTGGTCGAAAACAACGTTCAGGCTGGCTCGCTGCATTTTGGACACCGACAGCAGCCGTTGTACGGCACTTCGGGGCAGAAAAGCACCTGTATCGCTCACAACTTGAATTGATCCCTTCTTCGTAGCTGAAATAAATTGTCCAGTTTTAGCAATTAAAATTTAACTGGTGTGTACGGTCACGCCGCACAATATTGTGATCAGCAACCTAGTTTAAGTCACGCGTCATGCGAACTTACTTGTATGATATTTAACTATAGCTTAGCCGAGTCTTTATACAACTGTATACCTAGTAACATCAATAAATAGTAATCCAGCAATAATTCTGGTTTAACTCATAACCTCAACAACTACTTCGGGTGTGTGGGATAATCTCGTAAACTACGGGTTAGACTATACATGGTCTGGTTAGGTTTGAGCAGATGTAGAAGAAAACTTCCCTGTTTATGATGTGGTCGGACGCTCCAGAGTCCAACAGGAACGTTATCCTGTTCTCCAATCGCTCGTCCTCTTGTTGGTAGTCGCCCGTCATGAATGCGAAGCCTGAGAACTCATCTGGCGCGGGCGTCGATTCTTCGTTCAGCTGCGCCGCCGCATGAACTTGTCAGTCTCATCAAGTTTTGCGCCGGCCGCCAACAACTCCGAAATCAGCTCGTCGAATGTGGTGAAGTGGCTCACGAGGGGAATATCACTTTGAAGTTTCAGCGCAAGTAACGTCTTACGTAATGCTAACTGCGTTGCAATACTTTTTCGCTCGTACAGCGCGTCGAGACTTTTATTATCATTTTGGGGGTTCTTCGTCAATCACTTTCATTAAGTTCATCTCACTTAGTAACGCGCGAATTCGAAACTTCCATGCTGAGTATTTTTCACCAGCAAAAGGTTGGAGGTTACGTTTTGGTCTTTTCGTTTCCATTTTTTAAATTTAGTTAATATTTGCACAGTAGATTCATTTCGCGGCACCTGGGCACATAACCTATTGGGTATGAGCCTATTTGCAGAGTTAAGATTTAGAGAAACGACGGTTTAGTAGTTTAACTCAATTCCTTATATTGGCGGGAATTTACGTACTTGGAAGGCTATACGACTATGTCCTATCAGCTTGAGAACACAACAGAAACAAGGAGGGTCTGGGCGGTTACAACGCCTTTTATAACACAGCTATGAACTAACTTTTTAAATACAGAGTAGCCAACCAAACATCAAGTGTGGCGGTTTCACAGATTAGTTTTTGTACAATCGATTCTCAATCGAATAATCCAACAGTTTGTTTGTTTATTTGTGTATTTGTTTATTTGGGAACTGAGGCCACAGCACAATAGTATAAAAAATGTACAGCACAATAAATAACTTATACCTAGGCTAATTAGGGGCTCTTATTATGCTACTATTACATTTTAACATTTTGCAAATACTCCATACTCCAAACACCCGGTGTATTAGTTCATTATTATTATGGCACAACTTTGTCCAATACCGAATGAATCTAGAAACTTGACTAAGAAGCGTAATGTACAGAATGGCTATATGATCTGTATCAAAATTTTGGTTGAAAACAAAGCATTTGGCATTGCGTCACATTAGAGTATACTACATTACCGTTTTGACAGTTCCCACAAAGTATCTATTTTGAGTAACTGTCCAAAACCGTATTCAGCATTTAGCGGATTACCATTTCAAATCAAACCACGGGGCTGGATTTTATGTTTTATTTAAATACAGCTTTTACTGCTGATTGAAAAATTGAGTCACTCTAAGGGCGGCTTGCAGAACGTGCCTAAATCGAGATTTAACATTAAACTCGATTTATCAACTGTCAAAATATATGAAATACGTCAAAGATAAATCGATTTAAATGCTAAATCTAGATTTAAGCACGTTCTGCAAGCCGCCCTAAGTGTGATTGATTCACGCCTCGAATGTATCAAAGATTTAATAAATTCAATGACTATTAGCTGCCCCGTTGATTGATAGTACCCATGATTATTGAATAAGAACAACTTTCCCCACGAAACATATGGTCGCAAATGAAAATGTGTCTCCCTCCTATAAGTAGTAACTTGAAAACAGAATACTGAGGGACAAAATATTTTTTTCATTTGCTTACTACGTTTCTTGGGGAAAGTTGTTCATAATGATGAGTACTGTCAATCCCCAAAATATCCGTGGTGAAAAAAAACCTGTATATTTTTATTGATTTAGTGAATTTTCAGGTTGAATTATACATAGACATAGACACTGTACCTTAGAGGTTAACAATAGTAAGTCCACTTTTTGAAAATTTCAATTCTGTACCTTAGAGTCTACCTCTAGTGGACTCACTATTGCCTACCTCTAAAAGTGGACTTACTATTGTCTACCTCTAAGGTATCTACAGCATTTATTGATAATATTAATTTATCAATAAATGATGTTTATGCGTTAGTTGGTTAGTTTTCCAAGGCTTGAACAGATATCGTCCGAAAAACTTTAGGACCCAGACGTTGATCACGCAACAGGAACCTCCTCTACCAGATGACATGGCATGTGGCCCTGTGGGACCATAGCTCGTATCTATAGTCCAAAGTTGCAAATAAATTTTGTATTCAAAGCCCTGAACGGGTATAACCCAAATCATTTTGGACCTGGAAGATGACCTGGAACTTGCAGTAGGGTAGTATTGCGTCGCAAAAGTTACTATGCGAATGCGGCCTGGTAAATAAATACAAGAGATGGAACACATATTACTGATTTTATACTGAAAATCTTTCTTGATTATTTTAGACGTATTTTGGACCCCCATAAAAGTCAAAGTACTGATGGACCAATTTTAGTTTTTTATTTTGTCATCGAAGCGAAATGTTGTCTTCTTTGATTTACTAATTTACGGTTTTTTACAAATATGGACTGTTTTCGAATTAGACGTGAAAATCTGGAAAGAAGCAGAAATTTTTCGCTTTTTAGCGATTTTTTCAATGTTGCGTCACGAAATTTTGTCCTCAAACCTCAGATTCGTTTTCAGCCCAAAATCAGACCTACCACAAAACTTTCCTAGTAAAAACATAATTTGACTGAATTATCATACTTTTTCTAATACAGGTTGCCAAAGGGATAGATTATCACCTTTGTAGCATTTTACGAAGAAAAGAAATAATCGAGCTCAGAAAATAAATGGTCCAGACACTTTGCTCAAAGGTGTTTGCTCGCCCTTCTCAGCAAATACGGACCCTTCTATGTAGGAAAAAAAGTTAAATATAAAGTGAACCCTATTTATATTTATCCTATTTATGTGCCTCATATCGACGGGTATTTTGTGAGTCACTCTGCTAATCCCACCAACCCCAATGATAGATGGAAGAGTTATACACGAAACATTGAAAATTGGCTGAGCAACAGGCAAATTGAGTTAGAAATGGTATAAAATATCCCAACAAAAACATGCATAGGCATATACAAAAACGCCAGTCTCGCAGCCTGCGCAGTTTATTCTACCGTAAAAAGTTGTGAGATCTAATTTTAAACCAAGTCGGATAATTTAACCAGTATCTGTGTATGGTAGAATCTTTCCAACAACTTTATTATCGTATACTGTTAAGTACCTACCTAATTAGTTAACTAATAACATTTATAGTGATCGGATCAATATAAGACATCTTTATTTCTTCAATAATAATTAGAATGACTTGGCAATCGCACGTAGAAAAGTTGTCGACTATAGGACCGTGTGTGCAACGTAATGTACCTATTGCTCTCGCTCCGAAATAATTCGTTGTTTTCTTATTAGTTAAGTTTATCTTTATTTAGAGATATGTTGTGTTGAGTAATAATATTAATTTGTGCTCTGGGTGCTATAGAGTGGTCAGTTGAGCGCGATTGCCAAGTTATTCTAATTATTATTGAAGAAATAAAGATGTCTTATATTGATCCGATCACTATAAATGTTATTAGTTAACTAATTAGGTAGGTACTTAACAGTATACGATAATAAAGTTGTTGGAAAGATTCTACCATACACAGATACTGGTTAAATTAACCGACTTGGTTTAAAATTAGATCTCACAACTTTTTACGGTAGAATAAACTGCGCAGGCTGCGAGACTGGCGTTTTTGTATATGCCTATGCATGTTTTTGTTGGGATCTCATTTCTTTTTGTAAGTAACTTTCCTTTTTTTCTTTTCGGGTACTATTTCTTGTGCGTTAGATACCGACTTTCTCAAAGCCCACTCCCTATCTCTATGGGCTCTTCTCTGTGGCTTTGATGTTACGATTTGTGACAAGTCTGGGCGGTGAATTATATAAATATAAATCATACCTCAAACCAAACCATACCGCGGATTCAGGAAATGCACACCTAGCGACATCTAATGGGGAATAGCGATATTAGACAATATTGTAACCGCTTTATTTAAATCATAGCTGGAACCAAACCATACCGCGATTCAAGATACACATAGCGACTAGCGACATCTAATGGGGAATAGCGATGAATCGAAGTAGTGGTGTACTGAGCTTATTGATAATTAATATATTATGAAATTGGGGCTAAAATTGCGCAATGTTTGAGTTTTCCTTGGCTTTGCAGGCTAAACTTTAACCATGCTCAAAATTTTAAGCTTGTGGGTTCGCTAGAAGTAACCTTTAGAGTTTTCATGATCGTGAATCAGTGAGTCAGTGAGTGTCAAAATTGAGGAACTTTGAATTGCTGTACCTTCAACTCTACTGGTTCAAATTTATTGAAATTTTGAGAATATGTCTTATGACATGGTGCCTTTTAGCCGCCGGGAATTCAGGTTTCTATCTTTATCCACAACGGAGTAACAGGTAGGTCAAATATGCTCTGAATGGCTTCCTGTAAAGGATGTTACTGCTGCGCCCGTATGTTTTGCTTTTTGCTCGACTTGGCTTGGGGGCGCTGCCGCGCCCCCAGATAATATTCGAGTAAGGGAAAAATTGACAATCCCTTGATGACTCTATTTGACATTTCAAGTACCTGTTAAATGTCAAATTCTTCAGATTAATAAACAGGTAACGTTATTTTGGTATGAAAAATTGACCGTATGCGGTATAAGCACTATCTTTCACTTTCAATTTAGATTTATACTGGTATGTATTAATAAGATATTTTTTGTTAAGCTGTATTTATATAACTGTGTATGTAGTCTATTCCTTAGCAATAGGTTCTTATTATGTATGTGTAATAATAATATGTATTATACTAAAATGGTCTTATTGTATACGCGAAATTCTTCCCCTTACCTATCTTCTCCGTCTCCTACCCAACATGGTTTTCTGGAAGAAATATCTTATTAGAGATAAGCTCGCCTGTGTACGCATTTTTTCTATCTTAAGTTATTTTTACTGTCATGTGAGTACAATAAAGAAATTACGAAAATACGAAATTATTTAATTTTCTATATTTGTTACGGATAAGAGAGAGATTCTTTAAACCGCAACCCATCTTTCTTTATGGTATTTTATATATTTATTCACTCGGTTTGGAATATCTGACTACCTATAAACAGGTATCACTTCAAACACAATGCAGGTCACTTTCAGTGGGAGGAGAGATGCTGCTTGCTGCAAATGCTGCTTTAAGATATCACAGGATACTAGCCACTTCGAAGGGATGTTAGTTTTAAGGCGTGCCACTAATAATCCCCGGTCCCGTCAAATTCCCGTGCCGTACAGGATAAGCCCCCGGGATGAAACCGAAGCGCACCGCATCGTGTGTTCCGTGCGGCTCGAGGGCTAGCAGAGAGCACTTATCCAGTGGAGAGCGCATAGATACATTTTCCTTTGAAACACAACTCACCAATTTACGGGCGGCGGGGGACGAGGTAAGAGAGCTGTGATTGGTCAGCCGCTGCGAAACTGTCTGGCGGCCCGTCATCGTACATAGGTAGGTTGCACATGCGAAAGTTTGTTGAATACAACAAACTTTTGGCGAGCCGGCATTCCCCCGCAGGCGCAGTCAATAGGATATATAGTCTCTGGGGGCTAGTCATGCTAGAATTTCGGAAATGGTACGGCCTCAATATCCTCAATTTACTTTATTGCACACAAAATCAATACATTTGACAATGATGAATAGGAAATACATTTACAAAGGCGAGCTTATCTCTATCAAGAGATTTCTTCCAGCAAACCTAGGCAGGACAGGAACGTGGATGCATGAGGACAGTCCTAGTGCGCAATAAAACTACATAACCCGGAAACCCGGCCGCTATCTATTAGTAGCTTGTAGGCCCGACTTTAGCTCTGAGAGCCATCTCAAGCGCGTGAAAATTACATATTTGATATAGTGAAACCGTCATTGTGATATAGCTAAGATAACTTACAGCTGAGTGCTGTATTTTGTGAGTGTGTCTATAGTGTGTGTTTATTTTTAGGATTTGTTGCATCCTGTATGTATTATCAAAGATACGTGTAAATACGTGTGTGAATTAATTAAAGGCAGACAGATCAACATTAACCCCACTCCTATCGTCATTCGAAAGGCATTGATGACATAATGCACCCTACCCCCTACCTCAACCACTTAGGGCCGACATATGCAACGCGAGTTCCTTTAGTTAAAACCTAAATTAATTCAAATCCTTATTGCTTACATGAAAAGTAAATGTAGCCCATTAATGTCCACTCCGAGGGGCACAGGCCTTTTCCAGGATACGGGTAAGATTGAGCCACTACGCTGGCTCAGTACGGGTTGGTGGAGGTGTTTTTACGACTACACATACTACCGAGTAGTAATAGTAGCCGGGACCTCAGTTTAAGCGTGCCATCTGAAACATGGAGCGTCCGATAAATGTACTTATGACAAATTAATTATCTCATTATATGTATATGCTCTCTAATATTATTATTATTATGAGCCTGTCATATCCCACTGCTGGGCAAAGGCCTCTCTCCCCCTCTTCCACTCCATTCGAGCCTGAGCGGTCTCCTTCCAGTCTTTATCCCATATCTTAATCCCTAATAAATAGTGCTGCGTGTACATACTTATACTAAATATTTGCATGCTATTGACTAGCTGTTTAAGGAGCTCAATTAATTAATGTACCAAAATAATTACTGTACAATACCCTTTACATTGCAAATAAATTTCTTATTTCTTATTTCTTATTTCTAAATAGTTAGCCGTTATAAAGCCTGACAAATAACACGTAGTTACCACTATTCTTGGATTTAACTGAACATGAATTTTAACATCTATCTATCTATCTATCCAGCCTCCAACACTTACTGTTGAGTAAACGCCTCCTCTTTATTACGCCTTTTATTGCGATCCTGGGCCAACCTATTCTACTGTTTCTCGTCAGTTTTGGTGATGTCATCCAACCATCGAGCTGGTGTGGTCTGCTTATCGGTCTACGCGCATCTCTTGGCCACCAATCTGTCACCGCCTTGGTTCAACTGCCGTCGTCGTCCCTTCTAGCCAAGTGTCCCATCTCCACTTTTACCTTGCGATCCGCATACCCACATCTACGACCTTAGTAGGTACGTTATCCTATCTCGACTTTGGTTATGGTAACTTTAACATGCCTTAGAATATTTCACGGAATATCTTTGACGTCTCTTTAAAATTTTCTGGTGTTGTCAAAGAGAATCTCAGAATAGTTCTAACTCGCGATCTCTCTGTCGAGCCCTGCAATAGCGGACCAAATGCAGACACGTCATTTTGGCGAGAACATTGCACTAATTGCTTCATTACGAATTCGTGGCCCCAGCCACAGTTGGTAGACGAACTACGTCTATATTATAGACTTAATTGCCCCAAGTATTGATGTGTCCTGACGACATTGGCTGGCATCCAATATCAAGCTTGAGGTAATGGGGAATTTGCTTACTGAGCATTTAGTGCTCTTAGTGAAACAGGAGATGTTAATGTCAAATATTTTCTTTTGCGGGCAGGATACCGAGCGAAAGGGACAAACAATTGCGACTTAAGACAAACTGAAAATTTAACCAAATGGGAATTAGAGCCACGGTTAAGGACGAACCAGAGCTTGAAGGAACTGAGAATTGGATCAACTGAGTACTGGACCAAGTCGTAATTGGACCAACTGAGGACTAAACCAACTGGGAATCGGACTAACTGATAATTGGACGAACTGACAATTGGACAATTTGGGAATCGGTAATAATACGATTTTCACTTACTTGAGCACGTAGGCCTACCTACCTGTTCTGTATTTTATTTTTCTCTGTCAATCCTGGGTTTGCTAGAAGAGATCTCTTTTTAGAGAAAAGATTGCCTTTGTAAATTATTTCTCTGTATTTTCTGTGTTTTGCCTTTTATGTGCAATAAATATTCACGAAATATATACACGAAAATAATACGCTTAAACGCGTTCTGTTTTGATATTAAAGTTATATTTCGATAAAAAGGAATGCGTATCTTTCGAGTGAATTCCTACAAAAAACACTGAAACGAACGGCCATGACGACCTTGTAAAAGAGAGGATATTTGGCAACGCGCATATTTTAACGATCGAAAATTTAAATAGCCCTTTTATGGGCAAAGGGCGGTCGTTATCAGTCCACCCTTATCTAACGTTGTCCGTTAACGAATTTAACGACCGCTTCTTGGTAAAGGCGTTTTAAAAAAATACATTTTCTTTGTACTGCGTTTTAGTTCTTCGCAAAGTTGTAGGTACGACCTGAGTCCAGATACTCTACACAAAGTCCACATATGGGATCACGAGTGTACGACTTTAACTTTGTCCAGTAAAATAAAAGTCCCTTTTGAAGAACTAAACGTTGGATGATGTAGAGCTCCGTGGTCTTGTGAGTGTCACGCTGGCTCTCACACAAGAGATGCAGGTTCGCATCCCGGTGCTCAACATTTACCAATGAGATAAGTAAGTAGTATAACATGTTAAGTACATTATGGACGATGGTGATGGAAAACGTCGTAAGATTCGTAAGGAAACCATTCATTACTCCATTGCTAGGATAGCCCGCACCCTGTGTGGCCCTGTATGGACAAAAGCCTGACGCTATGTTATGTTATATTCTGAGGGTATGATTCTACTATCCCTGTGAACTTTTGTTATTTATTGCATTACTTGTAAAAAGCTTGAATAATATTAGTAATGCGCCTTTGAGTTTATACGTAGCAAATCCCCGCGGGGAGTATTGCATGCGCTGAAACTAATAGAAAGTAGCGTACAGCTTTCCAATGATCTTTTCGCACGCGGTGACAGGTGCAACTACAGTTGATGACAGGTTTGTTGCCCTAAGTTAAGGGCCCCGTAGACGTTCAAGCATGCTCGACAAGCATGTTGGTCAAACTTCAAGCAACTGCGATAACGATCAAGCACCCCCGAAGACGTTCAGACATGCTTGTCAAGCACATCGTCATACAAAATTTTCTTCAAGCACGTTCAAGCACGCAGATTGCTTGACAAGCACGTCAAGCATGGCCGCAAACCATCCATGTTTAACCAACATGCTTGTCAAGCATGCTTGATCGTCTACGGGGCCCTTTACATAGAGCTAAGTGCCCTCCTGTAGACGTCACTCAAGTGCCAAAAGATATTTGAAATACTGTACAGGAAAATCTCAATACCAGCTCAGTTTCGTTTCAGTCATCCTTTCTACATACTGACAAGGTTAGTACCTAAGTAGGTATTATCGTTAAGTAACAGCGGCAAAATGAATTACAGCAGTTCATTAGGCTGAAGTGCTCTTAAAACGTCTAAAAGATTCCATTATGTTAAGGTCCGCCCGTCCCGTCGTCGCCTCATTTATTAGACTTGACAAACGTTTTAGCCGATTTCGTCAAAAAGCGGCTTATTGGGTCTTTCACTTTAGTACTTAACTTATTGATGTTGTTTACGTAGCACTATGTACCTAATTTACAAAATCGGTGTCAAGCTCCCAAACAAAGCAATTGTTCCTTGTTCAAAAACTTTTAATATGCGACCAACGACCAAAGAAGATACGAATTTCCCTCTGAATAAGTTTATTATGAATTCACTTCCCACGAGTGAAACATGACGGGAACGAGGAAGGAATAAGTAAAACTCTACTTTACAATTCGCTTCGTAAATCACTGAAAAGATGACAGGCACAGTTAATGCAAGATCTAGAAAAAAATATGTACCTCTGCGCTGTGAATATCGTTTCACCCCATGAAGTTTTTCCATACAGGGTTGTCGAGAAACTGTGGCAAAGTGCCGTTTAGCCATTTATTAAATATTGCACTTCGCTCTAAGTAGGATAGTCCTGGGTGCGTACTAACTACCACATCCAACCAATGCTGATTAGGTGCATAATCAGTGCTTATTAGGCACCTAATTTGATCCAAGAAAATACCATTTTACCGAGATTTTTATTTCAAAGGTCCCATATCTTAAACCTGGTAAAATTAAGGGAATGAGGCCGAAAAATTCAAGCAGTTTTGAAAATTGGTAGTAGTTTATTTTGTTATTATTTGAGAACTTTTAGTATGTTCATCTGATCACCTCAAAGAATAACTGTACGATTTTTTATAACTACATAAGTAGGTACACGAATTATACGGTCTGGGCCCGAATTCTACTGTTCACAAGCATACCACAAGCCTGGCACAAACTTGAATACTAGGCATTTGGTATTCTACTAAAACCGGAATCGCAACAGTAGAATTCGGGCCCAGATCGTCGATTTTTGAGCAAATTTTGCAACTAGTAAACTGTCTGTTTGTTTATAGAGTTGTTTAGTTGGATACCTATTAATTAATTTACTAATAGCTCGTCTAACGTCCACAAAAGATCTTTTTGTTCTGTTTTTATAGGTTTTGAACTTTATCTCGATGTGGGTAGATCGAAAATCGTGGGCCGTGGACGTTGGACGGACGGTTGTGTACACAATATCTACAATTACTTACCAGAACCGTAAAAATAAATAACATATGTTTGACGTTTAATTAATCAATAACTGTTTCAAATTGGTATTGGATGGATAGTAATAACACCTTGTCATCAGTCTGTTTCAAGTTTAAATTCCCCTGGATCAAAGCATTTTAGTACTTAAGCTTTGACAATAAAGACTTCGACAAAGGAACTATTCGGTGAAACGCACTCTACACGACCCAATAAGTACCTACACGAGAATTCCGTAACGATGTTTTGCTAGAACGACGGTACTATTTAAATAAGCCTTGTAGGTACCTATTTTATTTTCCACCCGTCCCTCCGACTTTTAAAAGAGGAGGGTAGTATATCAATGGTTGCATTTTCCTTTACTATTGTCCAAACGAATTATGGTATTACCTACTAATAGCAATGTCTAGTTCAATTTGCTTGAGATTTCCCCAGGACTTCTTATGTCCATTTTTGATAACAACTAGTTACAATTTTACTTGTCTGAACTTAATAAGCTGTGAAATATCGGATTTATACCAACACCTCCAATTTACAGTTGGGGTATTTGTTGTTTTGTGAATTGAGCTTCTTCTTCTAAT
This sequence comes from Argyresthia albistria, assembly GCA_963457715.1. Lineage (NCBI taxonomy): Eukaryota > Metazoa > Arthropoda > Insecta > Lepidoptera > Argyresthiidae > Argyresthia > Argyresthia albistria. The sequence continues at coordinate 11,072,490 of OY735266.1, read as the reverse complement.
CGAGACGACGACGACTGTCATCTCAGACGCGAGCAGCCCAAAATGCCGCAACCGCGATAGTTCGCTCGGTAGCCTCGGTCTAATAGTATTATAACATCTGTGCCTCGGTGAATTGAGCTAGAATTTCATAGAAAAAGTAGAGAGAATGCATAATGTAGGTACGTTCTATTAATTTAGGTGCCTCCGTTGGGACAATTTCAACAGATTTTTCTATGTAGAATAAAGAAATTGGTTGTGGCGCCAATAGTTGTATAGATTTAAATCTAGGTGGTTTTTATATGACAGCTAGAGCGATTCAGGAGGTATCAAGTATAATTGGCACTATTCTTGGTATGAAATATTCTCTATCTACCAGCTCTTCCAAAAGTCCACAAAATACCCGGATATTTCTTATTCTGTGATAACGTCTTATAAATCGATGAAAACCCAATGTTCTAAAAAGTGTCACGTTCCGCCTGATTAGCTATTAGGATACCTATTTTAATTAAAAGAACAGAAAAATAACAGCGTGCAAAGAGTAATCAACATTACATGATAACGTCGCGTATTGGGGCCGCATACGTGTATTTACCTATTTAGGCTGACGACGCCGACGTGTCATTGCTACCAATCAGGGGCCCAATTATGTAAACACAATGACCGCTTAGTGGCAATGACAGGACTACGTACGTTTCTTTCTATTCTACGACCGAGACGCTGAACTTTAGCTATCCATTATTTGGCGTGTTGAGTATCTTTTTAGGCTTTATATGGCAATAATGAAGGTACGGTCAAACGGGTGGACGAATTTTCAGCAAATGGTAGTTGCATTACATGCATACTTTAGAAGAACTGTACTGTGGGCACCAATAGCTGTATAGAGCCCACCATGATTCCAAATTGTAGAAAATTTAGTCTGCTTGAAAGTAACAACTATTTTTTCACAAAAATATTGAGCAAAAACTGAAAAATTACCGAAAATTTCATGGTTTTCATGGGTACACCTCCGCTTGCACAGTACTTGGGAAATTGAAAATCTGGTATGCTGGTTTAAACCCTAACAACATACTCATAAAAAAACATTGCAGACAAACCCCTTCTAATGTTTAAATTTACTGTACTATTATGACTACTACCACCGAGTAGACGGGAGCTACAGCTTAAAGTGTCATCCGAATTGGCGAAGAGCTTGTAAAAAATGCCACATAAAAACGGGTCATCCATCCTATACCCGTCTTGGCCAAATGTTGCTTAACCCGCACGTTCGACGTGCGGATACCGCTCTGCCAGGCTGCCGCGCTTACGATAAACGCATTAACTATGGTTTTTGGCGAAATTGAGTTATATACATATTTGGTATCAGGAAAACGAGATCTGCAACTTTCTCAAAGTGACATTTCATGATTTCTTCATATATCCAGATTTTCAGTTTTTATAAACGCATTAACTCAGACTTCGATTACAGTTTTACTTATCAAAAACGCACTATCTATAGTTAGTTCTCACTTTTTATCTGGCTTTCAATGGCTTATTAGTCATAAATGCACTAAGTCACTGAGTTAGTGCGTTTATTGCTAGCAGTCGGAGACTTCGATTACAGTTATACTTATCAAAAACGCACTATCTATAGTTAGTGCTTACACTTTTTCTGGCTTGCAATGGCTTGCTAGTCATAAATGCACTAAGTCACTGAGTTAATGCCTTTATTGCTAGCAGTCTCATTGGCGGCGTACTTAGATTGGTAGCATCAACTTGAGATAATGCACTTATTACGAGGAAAATATAGAATTTTCAATATTAACACACAAATAAAATCGCATTAAGCGTACGAGTTATAGCGTTCCTGTTAAGCAAAGCGGACCCAGGCACAGTGCACAGTGCACAGTGCTGCGGGGATCGAGAAAGGTACCGGGAAGGGATATTTAGTGTTTTACAGTCACGGCACTACCGCCGAGACGGCAAAATACTGTGAACTGGGGAACAGTCTCCCATCGAGTGTCGACAGATATTTTCTACCATATCAGGTGAAAAGAAAAACAAAAATACTTAAGATTATAATAACTTCCTAGAATCTGTGAAAAAATGTGATGCAACAAAATACTGTAAATGGAATGGAATAAGTAAAAGAAAGATTATTTTCATGAACAAAATGAATATGTAAGATAAGATAAGTTAAAGCGTTTATTCAGACGTCATTATACACAACACAGAACACAGACAAATCCGGAGTAAATATTTCACAAAAACAATCAAATAATGACGACGGTGAAATATACTGATACTCTTTTCTCATTAGATCCATTTACTTGTATGACTGAAACCAATATACTTAGTTTATATTCTTTTAGTAACTAAGCGATGCATTTACACGACTTTGCATTGAACTTTTTCATTGTCTATGAAGTCATCATAATCATTTTCTTGATTCTCATTGCCAATTTCACCTTACCTCGGCAGGCATGAAACTGATCCCCGGTTCAAAGTATTTCCCGGCTCGGTGGCAGTGCCGTGACTGGCGAAACATAAAATTTCCCTTCTCGAAACCTTTTCCCATCCTTGCAGCACTGTCCTTGCTTAGCATGAACGCATTATCTTGTATCTTTTATTGATCTATACTAAGCATAAATGCATCAAGTAGGGTAGTTGATGCGTTTATGACTAGTATCATGGGCTAAAATCATAAGATGATGCTTATCATAACTGCTTTTTTCAAATTATACAGAACACCTGTACTTTTATTTGTAAATGGTTTTATTTTCTTAGAAGTTAATACCTTTCTCTATGTTTTGGTATAACTTTTATGTCGGTACCTCATATAAATCCGGAGAAACAGGTAAAATAAAATTTAAAACTTTAAACGCGTTTTTCTCGAAAAGTGCCAAAACCTAGTTAGTGCGTTTATCGTAAGCGCGGCAGCAGGGGCGCTTCTAATTTTCTACCATTAATTGCTTAAATAAGATACTCAATACGCCAGATAATGGATACTTACTGAATGTAATGAATGAATACTATTGGCCACCACTAGGCTTCGACCCACCATTTTCGCAGTCTGGCGCGGTGAAAACCTCTCATAAATGAACTGGTCAGGGTGGGTCAGCTGGACATATTCTTTGATACAATCCCAAAGCAAAAAAAACGATCTGACTCTACTAAGTATTTAGTTTGTACAGATAGATGATAAGTGTTGCTTTTTGTTACTAATTATCTAGCAATAAGTGCAATTTGGTAAATAATTACTGTAAGCCTTATTGTAAACTATTAAATAAATAACTAAATAATTAAATAAATACTGATGAAGGTGGATCGTCGTCATCGTCCATTGTCACTGAGGGGTAGTTTTGCAGAATTGACGCCCAGGTCGGCTGAATTCACTTCGAATTTAATCAACCCGGTCGATTGCGGATCAAAAATTTAAAATGACGATGTATACTGGGGCGTACTGTTGTCCTGGGCCGTGATTCTGTAAGCGAATTGCATGTCAATAGCTATAGGGAGAGCGCAAAATTCCGGTTTTGGCTTGTCGACGGCACCAAGACGTGATGTGTTCCGGCTACAAACAAACCGTTATTCTGCGCCCTTGCTATAGTAATTGCTATGGCCATGATGTGCGATTCACGTACAGAAGCCGGCCCCTGTGTTGTATCGTGAAACGTGTCGACGTAAATTAATGGTAGATAAGGTTCATAGAGAGAGTTTTTTTTCCGAAAAATCTCTCACAATATCAAGACACACACAGGCAGTGTGTCAAGCCAAGTTAAGCCGACACACCCGCCATGTATACAGGAACCATTTCGAGCTACTTTTGATGTGTAATATTGCATTCTTCTTCAATTCATAAATAGTTTGTCATTGGCCCGGTCTTAAAAAGTCGGAAAAACAGTCAGTTAACTTTAATGCCCGACAGAGAGAACGCGAGTTAGCACTATTCTCTGATTAACTTTGACAACACCATATACTTTTCAAGTGTTCCGTACACGAAGCATCCGAAGGGTGCCAAATGGATCATTATTAGTTAGCCTTCGCTGTCCGTCTGTCCGTCAGACTCCACCGCACGAACCGTAATAGCTAGAATTTTACAGAACGTGTTATATCTGTTGTCATTACAGTAACAAATAATAAACTACACGAAATAAAAAATAAGGTTATCTCCATATGTTTTTTTTTTCTTGTACGATGGCGCAGAACCTTTCGTGTGAGAGTCCGACTCGCACTTGTCGGATTATTATTTATATGTAGGTAGTTTTTAAAGTTATTTAGAAAATAGTGATATTAATTAGCGTTGTATCTGTTGGGCCTCAAAGTTATCTGACTGTCTACCCATCTCTCTCGTCTTAACAGACAGATAAGCGTTACTACCCATCTCTCTCGTCTTAACAGACAGATAAGCGTTATCTGAAGAGTGAAAGATCGGCCCAAAATAAAAAAGACTTATTAAATAAATTCCTGGTTATCAAACAAAATCAAACTAGAATACATCGTAGAATAGACATTTTACATAGTTGTAAAATTGTGTATAGCAATGCAAAATACTACTGTTAATTAACAAAGAGAACGAAAATTGTTATATGCATAATTAATTAGATTTGAACAGAATACCTAGATTAGTAACACAAATATACTACTGAAATTGACAATAGTCCATTCCATACTCATTATAATAATTTGATTTATGGTATTATACTAGCTTTTATGTGTGGCGGGGCGTAAATAAAATAAATGAATTTGGTTTGGGAAAATTAGTACCCTGTCCTATGAATTAGAAATGAATATAATATGGTGCGAAATAGAAAGGTGTGGGGAAAATCTATACTTATACTTTATACTTTATTGCACAGAAAACATAATACAGACACTTAATATTAGAAAAAACATGTACAAAGGCGAGCTTATCTCTAATAAGAGATCTCTTCCAGCAAACCTAGGATGGAGAGGATAATTTAATAAAAGGTAGACCTACATAAGTGCACAACGATAAATATTAAAATAATAGACTACCTACTTACTAATAAATACATAAATACAGATAAAAACAAAAAACAAAATATAATATATAAATAGATACTAAGGTATATTAAGGTAGAGAAAGTAAAGAAAGTAAATCTATCACTATGAAAACCTTTAAAATACAGTTCAATTTATTTCTATAGAGTGGCATGTGTTCAGGTCAAGTTACTTGTGATGCGCAACCTTCTGCTGACCCTCAAACGTATAGTCTATTCGTGATAAGAATGCAGTAAAGTCATCACTGTCCGGCGGTATAGCCACGCCCCGTAACAATGAAATCATTTCCGATTATCAAGCCAAGTTCACAGTGACCAGTTGAAGGCAAACTTTCGAACGCGAAGGTTGTGTCCTGTTTTGTGAGTGTGTGTTAACAGATTTAAATTTCACTGCATTCATAGCACGAATAGACTATAAGTTCATCGACATGTTCTTATATCCTGCACAACTAACCTACGGCGGCATTTAGACATAGTCTTTGACCGCACTTCAGAATTCAAAACTCAAGGTTTGCGAGCAATGGAGCATTCTGATTGTTCACAGGACGGACCGCGTAAGGAACACAACACTGCGCTCCGTAACTGGCATCGCTGATGTGGGTGCACAGTCCGCCAAGCTAAAATGGAATTGAACCGGCCACGTAAATTTTGACTCTTGACTGTTCTCTTTGGTTGATCCAGCAGTATTATCCGGTACCGAACGGGGTTGCGGCCGTTTACGAGTGAGGGAGTCTGTACAAGTCAATACTTAACTGAAAGATGGTTGCCGCTTCGAAACCGTATGTATAGTTGAGAAGCACGGGCGACACCAGGTCACGGCACAGCCATGTGAAAGCTGTCATTGTAGCCCCGTACATATCTTAGGCATATGTGAAAAAACGCTCATGGTTCCATTGGCACCCTTTGAGACCCTAAAAAAAAGACATTCTAAAGTCCTTCACAGATTCAAAAGGCATCAGCAAACAAAGTTGCCGACCGCGCCGTCACATCAAACGTACGATTACGAGGCTGCACATAAACCGTACATTACCATAATGCGGATCGATTCCGTAAATAAAGCCGTTTACCTGCTCAAGCGGTTTTGGTAGACCTAAAATTTTGGTGAAAAATAGAGGAAGTGGCCCTGTTTTTGTGAAGTCGGTAACCTAGAGATGTTATTTCACCTAGAGATATATCAGGGAAAAGATTTTGTATGGGGGCACCATTATTCTTATTATATTTCGTGTAGTTCATTATTTGCTGCTGTAGCGGCAAACGGATATTATACTCATGTGGAAATTTCAACCCTCGTCTGACAACACGTACGAACGAACATACGGACAGCGGAGGCTTTATAACAGCCCGTAACAGGGTCCCGTTTGGCACCCTTCGGGTACGAATCCGTAAAAACCAGCCAAGTGCGAGTCGGACACGCGCACGAAGGGTTCCATACCATTATCCAGTCCGACATTATTTAATAATTAATAATATTATGACATTATTAATTTATTAAATAAAAGATGAACCAATAATGGTGACATGGTGACATTATATTATATAGTGCATAATTATAAAACCTATCATGATTTTATATGTATTCTGACCCCTTGTGACTCTTATCTATAAAAACGGCAAAAAATAACATGTCTGTTGTATGGGAGCCCCCATTAATATTTATAATCTGTTTTGTTGTTATAGGGGCAACAGAAATACATCATTTGTGAAAATTTCAACAGTCTAGTTATTACGGTTTATGAGATACAGCGGATCTATGAAAACGGCAAAAGAACATTTACAATCTACTTTTTATTATTTGTTGTTATAGCGGCAACATAAATACATCATCCGTGAACATTTCAACTGTCTAGCTAACTTGGTTCATGAGCCTGGTGACAGGCGGACAGACGGACAGACGGACAGACGGACAGACGGACAGACGGACAGACGGACAGACGGACAGACGGACAGACGGACAGACGGACAGACGGACAGACGGACAGACGGACAGACGGACAGACGGACAGACGGACAGACGGACAGACGGACAGACGGACAGACGGACAGACGGACAGACGGACAGACGGACAGACGGACAGACGGACAGACGGACAGACGGACAGACGGACAGACGGACAGACGGACAGACGGACAGACGGACAGACGGACAGACGGACAGACGGACAGACGGACAGACGGACAGACGGACAGACGGACAGACGGACAGACGGACAGACGGACAGACGGACAGACGGACAGACGGACAGACGGACAGACGGACAGACGGACAGACGGACAGACGGACAGACGGACAGACGGACAGACGGACAGACGGCAGACGGACAGACGGACAGACGGACAGACGGCAGACGGACAGACGGACAGACGGACAGACGGACAGACGGACAGACGGACAGACGTACATACGGACAGACGGACAGACGGACAGACGGACAGACGGACAGACGGACAGACGGAAAGACGGACAGACGGACAGACGGACAGACGGACAGACGGACAGACGGACAGACGGACAGATGGACGGAAGAAATCTCTTTTTAGAGATAAGCTCGCCTTTGCCTATTTACCTTTGTTTTAAGACTATGTATCACATTGTTTTCCGTGCAATAAAGAAATTATGAAATTATGAAATTATGGACAGACGGACAGACGGACAGCAGAGGTTTAGTAATAGGTTCCCTTTTGGCACTCTTCGGGTGCGGAATCCTAAAAAAACAGCCTCTCTCAAAAATACAGAATAGTAAAAACAAAATATAGATATTTTAGCTAACTTACATCGAAATATCTACGGAATTGACGATATCTCTTGAATATTTAGTGAATTTCGAAACACGCTTCAGGGCAAGGACTGAATTATTGGTTATTTGGGCAGATTGTGGTTTAACCTTTGAATATTTAAGTGGCAGGTAAATCATGGATGTATTATATTTATTTATCCATCTTTGACTATTCACAGAATCTATTCACAGATTATTTCAAGAAAATCTAGCAAAATCATGAGGGTCAATCAAATAAGGAGGGTGTTAAGAATGAAATAATACTTCAATTTCACCTGACATACTTTATACTTTATTGCACAGAAAACATAATACAGTCACTTAATATTAGAAAAAACATGTACAAAGGCGAGCTTATCTCTAATAAGAGATCTCTTCCAGCAAACCTAGGATGGAGAGGATAATTTAATAAAAGGTAGACCTACATAAGTGCACAACGAAAAATATTAAAATAATAGACTACTTACTAATAACTGACATTTGATGTATAGCAAAATTACTAGATGACGATTAAAGATATTCTCGTTGAGTGAGCCTTCATGTCATAGTCCAACCCGCAGTTGACCGATTACTAAAACCATACACTAATAGCCATTAAAATTCATCACCGCGTATAAAAAAATCCGTTCCTACCTAACAGGGTATTACAAACGCATACAAAACTGCCTTATGGGCCGGATTACCGACTGCTGCTGAAACTCCTGGCCCCCGATTCTCGCGCCATCGTTATCATCTCCCCAGTCGAGATATCGGTTTTGATACCGCCTAAACCCGTCGAAAACGGTCTCGATGCATATTTATTTCGATCGAAAACGGGTCGACATATCTCGGTTGGTCGAAAGGCTAGTCGTAAGAATAGCTTTTTCTTGTTTTTGATAGAGATTTCGGTATCTCAAAATCGATATTTCGACCCTGGACATGATCTCGCTGGCGCCAGAATTGCCACCTGTGTCCCTCGCGGGATTATGACGCCCGTCCAACGCTTGATGTTTTTGGCAACTTTTTATGCCCATCGGCCGCTTTTGCGAGTCGGCCGCTTTATGCCTTTCGCGGCGCGAGCAGAATTCATAATCCGTAATTAATGACCCTGGCCAGAACATACAGCCGCGAAACAGGCCCGGCCTGCATGCAAAAACCGCCAGAATACGGCCCTATTCAATTATTTTATAATTTACGGCTGGCAAGAAATGAAAACGGTGCTGAGGGCGCGAAAGTGTTAGACATTTTCGCGGGTAAACTTCTTGTTGCGATTAAGTTGGGATGGAGTTTGTGATTTCATTCAGAATGCCTTCTACACCTCTAAGGTTCATTCGTAGGAACGCAGAAGACAGGTAGACAGATGTATTTTTGACTCGCGAAGACCAAAAGAGGGGTGTTATAAGTTTGAAGTATCGATCTGTCGTGTCGGCACCTTCTGTTTGTGTCAACTGCGGTCAATCGGGTGAACGGATTTTGATGTGGTTTTCTGTAAATGTTATTAGACTTCCTTGCAAAGTTTCTTAGTTTTATTTTTGTAAAATCGGTTTTACTTTTCGAAAGATATCTGACCAGAAATAGCGTTAAGGGATTTTGATACAAGTTTCTGTAAATGGTAGTACACTGTTCTGTGATGCTTCTTTTGTTGAAACCGGTTTAGCAGTTCTAAAGTTTTAGGTGACATGAAGTAATATTTTTCGGTAAATTCAGTGACATTGATAACAAGCCTATACCAGGTGTTTAGAGTATGGAGCGACAAACATTCTGGGGAATAAGGGACATCATTCTGAACAACTTTCACTATTAAACCGATTTGATCAGAGCAACTGTATTTTTAACTTCTCTATACAAATCATCGGATAACCGCTCGGCCCAAAATTTATTGAGATGTCAAATAAAAGTTGCTTTGATCAAATCGCTTTCTTAGTGCAAGTTGTTCAGAATCATGTCCTCTACTCCTCAAAAAAACTTGTCGGTCCGTACTCCAAGCACCCTGTATAATGTCCTGCAAGGATAACATTTTTGACGCAATTCAGAATGATAATAAATGAAGAGAAAATATTTACTCTATAAATACATACATACATACATACAACAAATGCTCACGCCCTATTCCAGGATGAGGGGTAGGCAGAGACTAAAGACCTCCACTTGCTACGATCCTGGCATACATATCTCGCTTCCTAACATTTATGTATAAATTTACAACACCAAAATGTATTACACCAAATCTGACACATTTTGTATTTATACACTTGTAGCTCTTACACATGTAGCATAGCGTTTATTGTAAAGTTTCGGGAAAAGTGACTTGACCTATTTCCCTAAATCAATATGAAGTGGCTACTCAAGCGACTACTCAAGCGAATTAGTTTAGGCCCTTCCACACGCATTATGTACTAGTTTTATAAGTATTTAATAACTTGGTATATGTGGTAGTCGTAAAACCCCACCATCATCCCGCATTGGACCAGGGGCCTAATGCTGCTCTGAGAATTTCACTTATATTTCATTACTATTTCATTACTATTCCATTGCAAACACCCAAAATGGCGTCATTTGGTATTCTCCTAAATTATTATCCTCCTTATCCTCCTTGATTAGGTGTTTGCAATGGAATAGTAATGAAATAGTAATGAAATATAAGTGAAATTCTCAGAGCAGCATTAGGGCCCAGCTAGTTGGAATATGGATTAGTCGTCCTCGTATTTGGACAAAGGCCTGGATTCATCAGTAAATACATTAAGGGTAGGTGTAGGTACTCCTAGCAAACTAATGCTCAAATGATAAAAACATGAACGACAGAAAAATAAACATATAGTTTAAAAAAACTAAAAAACAAGCTTTTAAAGAACATCGAACTAAAAAGTTAAAAATAAATTTTAAAATAAGCTTAAAACAATAATGAACGAAAAATACTAGTATTATTGTGAAAAAAGCGTGGGCGCTTTGTAACATATTTTTCGTATATCGAGCAACCACGCTTTTTTCACAATAATACGTATTGTAGTTACTGCTTCAGATGTAATTCACTCTTGAACAATTCCTTCATGGAGTAAAAATTGATGCTAATCCTGGACGATTAAATCAAACTAAAACTATTTTTCGTTCATTATTGTTTTAAGCTTATTTTAAAAATTATTTTTAACTTTTTAGTTCGATGTTCTTTAAAAGCGTGTTTTTTAGTTTTTTAAAACTATATATTTTTTACTTTTTAGTTTAATGCTCTTTCTTAAACGGCTACCATATCTGTAGATGACCGACGTGCTGAAAACACCTGAAAAATGGAATGGAAAATTTTCATCGAATTATTGCATTGTCATCGGTCCTTGAGACGTGTGCAAAGTTTCAAGTTGATCAGACTTCTAGAAACCGGTAAAAATTAAGCGTAAAGATTCCGTTACATACATATACAACCCAAGCTAATAAAAACGTGTTAAAAAAACATTAAACGAAGCAGCAACAAGATATAAGTAAGAAACAGCAACAGCATTACTATAATTGTAAGCCAAACTTTCCGGATAGAATCCTTATTTCCCAACACAATACGGTCCGAACACCAACAGAATCCATCAACACATTCATAACTTGGTGCCATTGTCCAGAGTTTAGACAATACAGTCCAGTTGTGTGTGGCCTAGTCTACAAAGTAGAGCCGCGTTTAAGCCGTAGAGCTCTATGTATTCGCAGTAATCTCTGCTCTGCGATACCCTCTTTAGTATAGGCCCCATACACTATAGGCGGCCTCCGTCACTGAATGTACTCGCGCGCTATAATTACCTACCGCCCGCCCGAGCTCTCGGTCTGCCCGGCTATGGCCCGGCGCCCAACGTCAGTATGGTTGTCGCAACCCCAGCGCACGCACGTTTTGAACTGTGTTCGTATCGTACGAGTATCTGCGATGTCTGCCAGCCCTGCGATTAGTGTGAGATCGCGCGGTGCGAGGCGATCACAACTGTACGCTTGAGCATTTAGGCACATTTTAGCATGCAGCGGTTGCTGACGCGACGGAGTTAGGCTATTATAGCAGTAGGTATTGGAAATTTCCTACTGAGTGAAGTATCTGTTACGTAGTAACTATTTAGTAATCTGTGCTATAGGCCTATATATTATAGGGTGTAGCTGAAGGTGCCCAGGGCCCCCATACTCATGAGGGGCCCGAATTGGTTGCTTCTTATGCGATTTGATTGGCATGTGAAATTTCGGGGACCGCACAAGCCGCCTCTCATAACGCTCTATCGCCTCTTGGGCTTGGGTGATGGCCATTAATTAGGTACCTACTCAAATTACTGACTGGAGGAAAAAGGGAGTGGTTTTATTTACATGCATTTCATGTGTTTTTAACCGACTTCCCAAAGGAGGAGGTTTACAATTCGTCCGGATGTCTTATTTTGTTTTTTTTTTTTTTATGTCTGTACCCCGATAGCGCCTAAACGGAAAATTATTTTTTTTGTTTGAAAGTGTTTACCTTCCAATTGGTTCCATTGACACCAGGTCAGGATCTGATGGTGGGATCCTGGAGAAATCGAGGGAACTCTTCAAATATTATAGGCAGACCTATAGTGATTTTTGTGTTTTTCATAATAACTCGTGCAAATGCACATGGTAAGCATAATATTGTGATGCGGAACTGCTGATGAAGACCACATATGGCCACCAGATCTGCTCAATACTATAGGTACAAATACAATGCGTGGCTGACGGGCAGGCAACGCATAGCCTAAACCGGTGGACCTAGAGCCATGAAACTTTGTACAGGGGTTCCTTAGTAGCGTGGGGTAGCACTGATATCGGATTTGACAAAATTAATTCCCCAAGGGGGGGGGGGGGATAAGGGGTTACAGTTTGTATGAAACTCAATCTAATCAAATAGGGTTTGTGGAAGTCGGTTTTTTCTAAAGTTTACTTTTTGTTCTTTTTGCTTTAATATTTAGTAGGTACCTACTATACTACCCAGTATATAAGTACCCGGGGGAAATTCTTTTAGAGACCAGCCTATGAGAAGCATTCGCAAGCTTCCTAACGCCAGAATGTTATATACCGGTAACAAAAATCTCAATGTTGTCTAAAGGACTATGGCCCTATCGAAGTATCGCTTGTTTGGTGAAATTATCTTGTATTTATAAGCATTAGGCCCCTGGTACTGTTATTCCAACTTTATTAACCTGAGGTCAATTTCTTCCTCCCTAGACGGTATACGAACCCGGTACCTTAACAGAAGCATAGCCTCGACCATAGCACCACAGAAATTGGCAATTACTACAAGGTAACACAAGAAAAACAAGAAGGTGAGCATATCCCTAAGGGCCCGTACAAACAGAGATTTTTTTCCGCGCGGTAAAAAAAACACTAAATTTTACGAAGAAAACTGCGGAAAAAAACGCCAATGTGGCTACTCCCATATTGTTACAGAATTGCGGGAGAAAAAATTCGCGCGGAAAAAAAACTGTGCGTACGGGGCCCTAACAACAAAAACGTAAATAAAAAGTCCTTGACTACACCGAAACCGTACAAATTCCACCAAATGCCTTACTAAGTACACCCCTAACACAGCGTCCACATAGTAAGGGTTCTGATAATCCGCTTGACTTTGCCTGTCGCATGCACTTGTGCTGGGTATTTCACTTTGTACTTGGTACCTATGCTTTGCGGCATAGAATCGAAATTCAGAGGAAAATTCAGTTGGTTCATTTTACCTTGAACGTCAATGAGTACTAACTAGCCGTTACATGCTGCGGTTAGCTTGTGGGAAGAGACAGATTATTATCATAGACAGTGCAAGCCAAGTTTCTTTCGGTCGGAGCAAGTTGTCACCTCTCTCTTTCCCCCACCCCATCTTACTCTAAAACAGAGACTATATTATATCCAATTGACTGCGCCTGCGGGGGAATGCGGCTCGCCAAACGTTTGTTGTATTCAACAAACGTTCGCATACGCAACCTATGTACGAAGACGGGCCTCCAGACAGTTTCGCAGCGGCTGGCCAATCACAGCTCTCTTACTTCGTCCCCCGCCACCCGTAAATTGGTGAGTTGTGTTTCAAAGGAAAATGTATCTATGCGCTCTCCACTGGATAAGTGCTCGCTGCCCTAAGAGGTCACCAAGAGAAGGGCCAAAGAAACTCGTCGCGGCCTGTACCGATGCATGTAGAGTTTTTCCCGTGACCAAGCTTACGCTTACTAAGGCAAATGTTTTGGTGTGTTTGGTTAGATTGACTTGCGCTTTCACCTTGGCTTATGATTGATACAAAATAATCAAAAAGTTTTGATGTGCTATTTGTCGACCTCTCTGAGGATTTTCTGGTACAGAGGATCACACTCGATGTTCAGCGCCTTTGAGCAGGGCGACTCCTGGTTGGTGGTGTTTGGCATGTCCGCGACGACGGCGCTTATTTTGTTTGGATTCTCCAAATAAGGTATTTTGCGCTCTTCTCGGTGCAATAGATTCGCCATTGCTATGCATTTTCATAAGAGAATCAGGCCTCTGGTGTGGGTGATGTTAAGGTGTATAATTTATTGAAAAAAGTAAGTTTTTAATAATGATATCGGATAACCAGTAATCATATTATCAGTTGTGATCGTAGGCATTGGTGTGCCATTTCGCAGATTTAGGTAAAAAAGGAATCGCTTAGTAATAGCTCTATGAAATTGAGGAAATTTTTACACCTCAATATAGGAAAAGTTGCGCTATGTCAGTAGACTAAGATGTTAGAGGAAATTGTCTCAACTTCTGAAGAAAACTAAAAACATACCTCAAAAATTCGTGGAAACCGAAAGATCTTCAGGAAAGCTCGTCTTTGGTAAGGAATCCATTCACAGACCACAAACACTGCTGTATTCACGCCTGAACAAACTCACAAACTGAGCAAACATAAAAGAAAAACATAAACAGTGACCATTCACCACCAAAACTAACCTATAAACATGGAACCACTAATTGTGAACAAAAAACACAGAAAAACCACACACACTCCTCACTCCGCGTATCAGAGTCTCAAGAGTAAAGAAAATAATGTTAAAATGCAAGGAAATTGCAATATTTGGATAAAATCATCAGAAACTGAACCAACGAGAGACTTCTGTTGTCAGAACTGTCATTTGTTCCGTGCCATGAGCAGGGCGCAGGCGCGAAGGGAGTCCGCAGTGCGCAAGTCATAAGGAAGTCGGACCAAAGAGTTTAGATAAAATCTAAGACTTGGAGGGAAGAACTAAACGACAAAGGAGGTCACGTTGTGACTCTAGTGAGATTCTTGTAGAGGGTGTCGATGTCGATTTTTTGTTGTAGGAAATATTTGTGGAATTCTTACACTTGCTCAACTCAACTCAAATCAAGAGCAACTCAAATCTTAAATACTTAACGATTCTTTGGTCTCACTTGGAAGACACTGAGTTCATTGCCATTTTAGCATCCTTGGATTGTATGATCCTTTGTTCCGTTGTCCTCTCCCCATAAACTACCCAAAAAGCGCTATTTATTTTGACTTCAGAATAAAATAACTATAAAAACAGAACCAGTATCGTCAGCCGTGCACCAAACGACTGCTTATGGCTGTAGGGGCGAGAGATCATACACCATCAAAATTTCTATCCAATGCGCAACCAATCAACTCTGCTACGCCAAACACATCTAGTATACTGTTTTCGCGCTTCACGTTGGATTATTGCAAAGGGAAGGGGAGGTCAAAGTAATCTGGTTGTTACGCCTGAAACAATTTTGGTATACAAAGGGCCTGTGCTACTGTGAAGTAGGCAAAAAACTGCTTTAAACAAGAAAGGGTTTGTCAAGTGGAATGTTTGATGTCACAGCCACAGTCACTCAGGCTTGGTTTGGCCGCTTTTGCCATTGAGAAACTTGTGCGGTGGACTGTACTTACAGAAACCGCGGGTCAACAGAAGTTACCACTGAATGAAAGTTACCACTGAATGCAGTCGTTTCTTTAAGACCATTCATTAATTACCAGTTTTAATATCAAATGACAGATACTTTACTTTTATTATACATATAATTATACTTTTTACTTTATTGCACAAAAAGAAAATACAGTTATGTAGGTAGGTACATAATAGGTACATAATGATGGAAAAACGTATAAAGGCAAGCTTATCTCTCATAAGAGATCTCTTCCAGCAAACCTTAGGATGCTGTAAACTTTTACAACTTCAATAAATTGCCTCTCGGCCACCGCGCATCGGCAATAGTGGATGTAGACATGGGGGTTACAGTTTTAATACAATACAATCTAGCTCTTCGACCAGTCTGTCAAAGCAAAAAAACCATGGTTAGCGTGACTTTAAAGCCCGTGTTTTTTTTAAACCACAGGTTAGCATGTAAATACAGCGTTTTTAGGGCTTCGTTGGAGCACGTAGGCTACGGTTTTAAATTGTGTTGTTACTTTCTAACTTTTATCGTTTTTATGTGGAGGTTATTTTGATATAAGTTTTAAAATCATACAGTTATTAATATCCGGTATCCTGAATCTTTGAGACTCACCTTGTCTATGCATTAGCAAAGGGAAAAGGCCCTAAGGTCGGATTAATAAACCGCTCCCAGTCTTAGAGCTATCTCAGCTCTAGCAAGCATGAAAATTACTGATACGGAGAAAAGTCATTGAGTCCTAACTGAGAGGTGTATTAATACGGGCCTAAGACCTACCCAAACAACCGTCCGACCGTAACTAAACGCTGATCGAATGCGTATTTACGTGGGAGAGGTCACAAATAGTATCAAATGATGTTTATTTTGTCCCGTATCTGTTTACTAATCTTAAAAGCGATACGGGTTGCGTATTTCCATTACTTGGGTTCTCTTAGCTTTTGTGTCAGATTGATAGCCTAAAGATGCATTTTACAGCTTGATAAATAACTATTAATCATAAATGGCAAGTAGTTTAGTTACCTACCTACTATTGCATCTGCTAATAATACATAATAGGCTGCAGGATAATGATCCCACACGATAATTAAACAAGTAAAAATCCAAAGCCCACTAGAGACAAGTTACTACATTTATCGCTTACAACTAAGCCAATAATTTCACCTACATTTTAAAGAACGTCTGGGTAAAGGTCATCGTCGGTGAGATATATTTATATAGCACAGAGGGACCTTTACCCCGACACGATTGAGATTGAGCCGTACTCGTATATATTTCGTATATATTTATTGCACATATCAGAAAAAAAAACACAAACAATACAGAAAAGGCATGAACAAAGGCAAGCTTATCTCTAAAAAGAGATTTATTCCAGCAAACGTACTCCACAACGCGGTCTCAATGCTGATTGTTAGAGGGTTTCTCGGGCTAGTTTTTTGCCATATTAGGGCCTTTGACACAGCTTAACGACTACTAAAGTCTTCACAAAATAAAAGGCCCGTTTTGACAGTTTACGCCCATGAAGGTTTAACCCCTAATGCGTAGGTAATAAAAGCCAACTGGTGCGTACAAGCAAAGCGTACAAGTTGTGTAGGAAAACCGCTTCTATTACCTACGCGTTAGGGGTTAAAACTTCATGGGCGTGAACTGTCAAAATGGGTCTTTTATTTTGTGAATAGCAATAACCGGGTCCTCAGCTTACCATGTCATCAGAAGCATACACGCGCCGCAACTACATGAATATAGTTAAAATACAGAAGCCCTCTCGATGCGTTCAAGTCGTTCACAAATTCAACACCGGTCCGGCATCATCAGGACAAGAGTCACGCAATACGCCTCAGTAGATAGCAGCTTAGTGGTCCGACACCTCAATTAGATTTCGGATTTAGTACATTACGTTTAATTAGACACAGTAATGGACGTCACCAACAATAAATGGCATAGACGACTCTGAAACACAACGTACTATTACTACATATACATAAGTACAGGGGCCCAATTCTGAAGGAATTAAGGATTCTATCTTTAATTGCCTAAGAAAAGATACTCTTAAAGCCATATGGATATCTCATGCTCGTGACTAGTTTCTTTGTCTCTGAACAAGGGCAACTTCTCTTTCTGGATTTTGCAATCAGTATTTTTTTGTCGCTTGAGATAACACTCAGAGCTGAAAAGTGTTCATTTATACGCCTTAGACGGGTTACAAAACTAAACTGTAGTGGCTCTGTGTGCTGTAGGCATCTCGAGTCACACATCCTCACGTGTCCGACCACTAAAATTTCTCGAGAATTTGTCGAGAAATGCGATGTTAAGGAGGAGCAGACGGACATTCGAACAGACAGACGGATGTAGCATTTTTGTCGAACCTGAAACAAAGACTCTCGCATTGGCTTGAGTTTCTTTAAATTATACGCCCTTATACCCTATCCAATATAACAGCCAACTTGACAGCTAACCTAAAGCTTCATAAAATCCATTTCCATAAATCCATAAATCAGGATGTTACCAAAACAATCGGAAAGAATCGAAATTGTTTATTCAGTTGAACTAACAGAAGAGTTGTCATCGCCATCACTGCTATTAGCACTTAAAGATATCATTATATCATTTTCAACCATACTCGTTTGTAAGGTAACTGAAGAATCAAAAATAAAATGTTAGACAACTTTCCGATTCACAAATGTTTAATGGATGTATCGAATCTTTTGATTATTCGATTTTTGTGAGCAATACCCCCTTACAGGCTAAGATTGACATCTGTCAGGTTGGCTGTTTGCTGCAAACTGCCCACCCTAACGCAGATGTCCGAACACAAACACTAAACTATGTATTCTACTGTTCCGTCGCGTGACCGCAGGAATCAACAGAAAATCGATACGTCTCGGCATACTAGAGTGACTTGTCTTCGCTTAACCTGCTACTTATCAAGCTTGGAATGCAAATGTTAGTGGTGTTTTCCTTCCCAGTTTTGTAAATAGTGAACTAAATGCATCTACTTAATTGTGCTAACCCGTTCAACTCGGCATTTAGGGGAGGCTTTGTAAATTGTTATTGTATCATCGTTTTATGGGATTAATACGGCTCTATACAATGAATTAATGCAAAATGAGAAACTGCTTTGTCAGGGACATCATTCTGAGCAACTTTCATTATGAAACCGATTTGATCAGAGCAACTTTATTTTTCACTTCTCCATACCAATCAGCTGATACTCTCAGGCTAAATTGTACTGGGAATTGAAAAATAAAGTTGCTCTGATGAAATCGGTTTCATAGTGAAAGTTGCTCAGAATGATGTCCCTAACAAAGTAGTTTCTCATTTTGCGTTAATTCATTTACACCTTGTATTACTCTCATATTCGTGTAAAGGCCTATCGGCCTTCTGGCCTTCGGTGGGCTTTTGACCCTATTTTTATTTATTTTTGATTTCATGGCCATAATCTAGTGAGAGCGGTTTAATTTAGACCAATTTTATAGATCATGGCATTGATCTACAATGTAGATTAGATGTAGATTCTACATAGTTAAATTAACATAAATAATTCCACGTGATCGGTTTTTATGTCGAAGTTTGCGCCCTTCCGAAAAAAAGATTTCGAAAATTACCATTTACTTATTTTTGAATTTCCTCAATAAGTATTTTATTCATTACGCAATCTTAAACTGGTTTCCACGAATAATCTTGAATACGACTGATTTTCCTGTAGATTTAGTTTTTTAAAAGACTCGTTTTAGTTCATATGTCGCAGCCGCTTCGTTAAATCAGTCATTTAACCAAAATCCTAGCCCGCTACCTAAAGACTGATTTTTACGAAAATATTTATAACATTGTATTTTAATAAGGCATCGTCGAAACCGTACCAAAAGTCTGCCTTTTGATTGAAAACAGCCTTTGCAAGATGGCGTCAGTGGCGTCAACGGACCTTTAGCCGACAACGCTAATTTACGTCCCGAGTTACGTACCTAATGAAGCAACGGACCTACCAGAAAGGAGGTTCAAAAACTATGTCAAAAACGGCCTATTGAAGAAGTCATATTACAGTGTAAAAGAATATTTAGATGAAAAAACTGCATGGTCTTTACCATCTCAGCGCACAGAAATCCAAAGAGGGGCGATGGACTGAGTCAGTACGTCTCTCCTCGGTGTAATTCCTTAGACTTAAGTAGAAATACATAACATTGTATTTTTAAGGCTCTGATATTTTACAAGAGGTACGGGGGAGGTTTCTTGCCCTTCTTTGCTCCATCCCTAAGCCCACAACTTCCGAACGGGCGGTAGTATACAAAAATATTAATTATATTGACGTTGACTAAGTAATATGTATGATTTTATGGTCAATAAAAATTTTGAACTGAACTGAACTGAGTTTGGTATTTAATTAGGTGTCTTATTTCTCCATATGGCGGCGACATGTATATATATAACTCCGCAACACAACACATCCGCATATGAGCATGGGTTCCGTCTCCGTGCTATTGGACTTTGGAACAAACTTCCCAGTGCTATCAGGGACAGTCCTTCACTCAACATTTTTAAAAAACGCTTGAAGGAACACTATCTTTCTCTACCTTAATATACCTAAGTATCTATTTATATATTATATTTTGTTTTTTGTTTTTATCTGTATTTATGTATTTTATTAGTAAGTAGTCTATTATTTTAATATTTATCGTTGTGCACTTATGTAGGTCTACCTTTTATTAAATTATCCTCTCCATCCTAGGTTTGCTGGAAGAGATCTCTTATTAGAGATAAGCTCGCCTTTGTACATGTTTTTTCTAATATTAAGTGTCTGTATTATGTTTTCTGTGCAATAAAGTATAAAGTAAGTAAAGTATAAATGAAAATTACCATGTCTAGGAATCACAAAGGAATGTTCAACCTGAATATTTCATTTCGAGCATTCTATCACTCTGAAAATTATTTTCATTGTTCGGCTGTACCCCGTAGCATTTGACCCTATCATATTTATACTATACGCCATCAAACTTGTTTATTAAGTTAAAGTTTATGAAATAAACAATTTTCATTTTCATTTTTTCATTTTCATGATACTTCATAAAAGAAACAATTCTTACAGAAAGAACCAATCTCCTTGGTCTAGTGGGTTTCATGCTTGCCTCTCACGCAGCAGGTGCAGGTTCGAATCCCGTTGCTGACCATGTACCAATGAGATAAGTCATTTGTCTTAAGTACGTTATACGGAGACTCTAGCGGTGATGGGAAACATCGTGAGGAAACCTTCATTACTCCATAGCTGCGGCGATGAGCTAGCCCCCTGTCACGAAAAATGGAGTATTGAATCACTGGCTGAAAGTGGGCACAGTGGTGCCTCTGCCACCCCGTACCTGAAAAGGCATGACGCTAATTAAATAACCAATATCTTTATGCTACCCTTTACGTGGTATTTTACCTTAGGTTAAATTAAATGGTCTGTTACCGATTGTAAAAATAATATAAGTTTATGGTTATATTATAAATTTAAAGTAAGATTATATGTAGCCATTTTGGTACTTTTCTGTGGTAACTTCGTTCTGTCTGTCTTCGTTTTGAATTTAACCTTTTCTCAATGGCGCTGACCTTTTACGTAATTTCGCTCCTAATTTACCAAATATCCTATGACTAACGGTGGATATCACTTCCAACGGATCTGTTTTTAACCCTTTCGTCGACACATCTTATTTATCTATTGTTCGTTTGTTCGACCGGTGTGCTTCTGAGAGTGTACCAGCTACAATATACAATAGTTGACAATGGGTCAAACAGCACAAGGCCAGTACTTCAAACCTACACCCACCTAAGGTTTTGCGCTTCGCATGGAAATGAAGGAAATGGTCGGAACGAAGGCCAATATATTATCGTTTACTCACAAATTCCTGAATCGACAAGACAACGAATGGAAGATACTAAGGTTGTACTAAATTAGATTAGGTAAGGCTTCCGAATGAAGATGGACTAGTTGGATGGATTTAGAAGACCTTTTATGTTAGTTAAAAGGGATGTGACAAGTTTTTTACGTTTACTTCGGCGATGTGTATCTAAGATCGACGATAATGTAGTACAACCGAAAATGACTGGTTTTACCTCCATGCATGCAACAATAAAAAAATTGGATCATTCGATCATCGATTTATCCGATCATTAAAAGTTGGTTATATGGTTAGAAGGAAAATAAAATAACCGGCCAATTGCGAGTCGGACTCGCGCACGAAGAGTTCCGTAACATTATCTATAAAAAACTTTTGTTGTATGGGAGTATTTCCTTTTAGATATTTGGTTGGTATTTGGAGCTGGGTTCTATTAGTGCCGGATGCCTGTGAATTATAATTACAACTTTCTGTTACATTCCGTAAACATTAACGCTAAAACATTTTATAAATGTATTCCAATCCAAACCGTTTGCAACTAATTACATTTTATTAGGTAATTACACGAAAAACGCAGATAAATCGCAACAGCAAATGCGCTTGCCCTTTTTTACAAACCGGATAACGTCCTACACAATAGACCAACAACACCATCCTACTCAGAACTTGAATGCAACTGAAACGTAAAATTAATTACGTCTCTCAGAGGTAATTATGGTTGTGGTACAATATTTGCCTCCCCCCTATCCCCGTCAAATATTTACCACCCCCCCTTTTCATCTCCCAGTGTGGCGGTAAACAAGGAATGCTTGATTCCACCAGGACATAAGGATTGGCCCAACGGAATATTGTTCAAGAGTATCACAATAGGGTTTTCGGAATCCAGAAAATAAGATCTTTTCTTTTCCCACGGCTGCTTGTTGAGAGTTGATACAGTTGGCTGCATGAGTATGTTTTAGCCACTCAAAAGTTTCTAGATGTAAGCAGCATCTGCAAGCAGCCACCAAGTCATCACGGTTCGACGGGCCCTTCACTTAGCTTTGTTCAGCATTTCAATATTTGAAAGCATTTACGAGCACAATAGTATAGTATGCGCTAACGTTCCTTTGCTACGAGTTGTCTGTCACCTCTTTTTCACTCACCCCACGTTAACCTATGCAAGAAAGAGAGGTCACCGCTCACTCAGAAGAGCCAAAGAATTGGCGTAGGTCTGTACACTATATTTAACAAACTGATATTAATTAGTGTGTGCTGTAAAAGTAAATATTGAAGCGTCCTTGGCCGAGTGGTATTGGTATTCGCTCATCGGCAACTATGGTGCGACTAGAGCAGAGACTAATATACAATTGACTGCGCCTGCGGGGGAATGCGGCTCGCCAAACGTTTGTTGTATTCAACAAACGTTCGCATACGCAACCTATGTACGACGACGGGCCTCCAGACAGTTTCGCAGCGGCTGAACAATCACAGCTCTCTTACCTCGTCCCCCGCCGTCCGTAAATTGGTGAGTTGTGTTTCAAAGGAAAATGTATCTATGCGCTCTCCACTGGATAAGTGCTGGATGGTATTCGCACATCGGCTACTATGGTGCGGCTATAGCGACTTAAGACCGAGACGGGTACCGGATGGATGGATGACAGTTTCTATGTGGCATTTTTTTCGCGCACTTCCGTATGTCGGATGACAAGTTAAGCTGTAGGTCCTGTAATACTATCGTTTTTCGGTGGTATTCGTAAGGCTGTGTCAGACGCCCTCATAGCCCACTATACTCTATCCATGCTTAGAAGCAACTTGACAGCTAACCTAAAACTTCATAAAATCCACTTTTCCAACACTAGGGATGTTACCAAAACAATCGGAAAAAAATCTAAATTGTTTATTCAGTTGAACTAACAGAAGAGTTGTAATCGCCATCACTGCTATTAGCACTTAGACCGAATTTTACAATTCAATTCACAATTCTTTATTGTACACAATAATTTACCAACGAAGAGTAACTTTTTACTCGAAAGTATCTTCTTCTTTTTCTAAGAATGACCTCATTTTGAATTGTCATGTCATTGTCATACAAATTAACCCCGGGATAGATATTCTCGCATAACTTTTTTTTGGTAAAATCCAGCATTAAAGATATTATTTTTGAAGTAAAACTTCTTGGGGCACGGGGGTAAAATTTATTTAACCTCTCAACTGTGGGTTATTCATATATTTGCTTTTCAATTGATACTAGCCGGGTGCTATCACGAGTGGCTAAGAAATGTAACGGAAATTGGAATCGGTGACGTCAGGGTCGGCTGAAGACTTTTAAAACCGCAACTATTTTCAATACGGTTTTTAACTAATCAGATAAGATAATAATACATTCGTACAATAAAGAATGTTAATTAGTGAGAGAAAAACCTGATGAAACGTTAACAAATAAAAATTATATTAAGCATTCTTCCACGAGTTCTTGATTTCCGGTATGGCCAAGATGGCGCCGCCGCCGCCGCCGCTGGCTGGGACAAACAAAAAACCTCTTTGTTGGAACCGGAACTTATGTTTGACAGCTGTGCGATGCGATCCATACAGTTTGTAAGAAAAGAGTTTCATCAATGTCACACGGGTCGATATGGATTTCTAAAACAAGCAAAGCAATGCATACATTTGAGCGAGACGGCTTAAAGACGTGACGTCAGATGGTATATAATCTGAGCGAGATGCAAATAGTAGTGACACTATTGAATGAGTTAAGTATATCATCACGAGCGCGACAAATTGTAGATAAGGAATGGTGGGAAATAAATGACATGACGTATTAAAAGTAAGTACAAGTATAAAATAATTTCAAATAATCGGACGTCTGAAACTTAAAAGTAACTTGAAGCAGAGATTGGATCTCAAAATTGGAAATTTAAATCTCTTTTAGTATAGGTAGGTATAGGTGTATAGTATAGGTACCACTTAATGATCTAGCTACAGAAGTTTTACTTCTAACACGTGTACGGTGCTACACGCGTATATTTTTTTTATTTTCAACCATATTTAAGGTAACTGAAGAATCAAGAATAAAATGTCTATCACAAATATGTCTACATCTTTCCGATTCACAAATGTTTAAAGGGTGTATCGATTCTTTTGATTAATCGATTTTATGAGCAATATCCCCTCACTAACAGGCTAAGATTGACATCTGTCAAGTTGCCTGTTATATTAGATACACTATAGCCCGACAACCCCCATCATCCTGCACTGAGCCAGCGTGGTGGAGTATGGCTAAATCCCGTAATCCGATAAAGGCCCGTGGACATTATTGGGCTACATGCTATACATTTATTTAGTTTAGAGCCACATAAAATCGATACTAGCGACATCGCGTGTGGTCAGTAATTTACACTGCATAAATTATTTAATTGACTATTTCAAGGGTTCTAGTATTTACTAGAACTAGATATTTAAAAAGTTCTTCATAAGTTTGTTTTGTAAGTATTCATTAGAATTTAAATTGTATTTTATTAACCGACTTCAAAAAAGGAGGAGGTTTACAATTCTTCTGGATGTTTGTATTTTTTTAAGACATGTTGGAATTGTAATTTACTCTATGGGCTCACGCCTGCATTAAACGATTATTGAATATTGAATAAAGTCAGTGTCATGGAGTTTGGGTCAATCTTACTCGTATCCGGGTAAAGGCCTGTGCCCCTTGGTAGGGGTTTCATTTATTATGATGTATCACACTAACAGCAAGCAGGTTCGAATCCCGGTGCTGACCATGTACCAATGAGATGATTAATTTGTCTTAAGTACATTATCGGACACTCCGTATTTCGGATGACATCACGTTAAGCTGTAGGTCCCAGCTACTATCACTACTTCGTAGTATATAGTAGTCGTAAAAACCCCTCCACCAACCCGCACTGCGCCAGCGTGATGGAGTATGGCTCAATCTAACTCGGATCCGGGTAAAGGCCTGTACCCCTCGGCGGGGACATTAAGGGGCTACATTTACCCTAACAAATATTGACTGGCCGGCTGATATTGAAACTTACGTAGTCAAAAATTCAAATAAATGAAAAATAATAAGCCAAAATATTTTTAAAAACTTGGGACTAACAAATTAGGAAAACAAATGTTTTGACCTTAACTTTTTATTCACATAAAAAATCAATTCACTGATCGACTAGATACAAATTGGTGGCTTTAAAAACCGTATAAATAAACCGCTCTCAACTCGGAGAGCTGCCTCAATCGCGTAAAAATTACAGATTTGGTTAAAACCGTCATTTTGACGAAGCTGAGACATCTGACTGCCGCACTCGAAGAGATTTATCAACCATTAAGTCAGTTCCAAATTTGAATTTACATACAAAATCCTTTACTTAGTAATCCTTAATGAATCATTAAATGACTC
This sequence comes from Argyresthia albistria, assembly GCA_963457715.1. Classification (NCBI taxonomy): domain Eukaryota; kingdom Metazoa; phylum Arthropoda; class Insecta; order Lepidoptera; family Argyresthiidae; genus Argyresthia; species Argyresthia albistria. Next base: position 11,046,632 of record OY735266.1, on the reverse strand, counting down.
TGGGTACGGCGGTAAGAGCAGTTTATTGATTTAGGGGCTGCTTCAGAATTTGCGTGCGAAAGCGCCGGCCTGGGCCGCGGGTGCGAATCGGGCCTGTTCCTCTTGGGCGGGATGGGCAGCGTTCCACTCGAGCGACCTGAGGATGTACTCGGGGATGGGCTGGGTGGGCGGCGGGGTAGGCAGGTGGGCGCCCTGGAAATAACAAACAAGATATTAATAAAAACCGGCCAAGTGCGAGTCGGACTCGCGCACGAAGGGTTTCGTACCATTAATAACAAAGACGCACAATATAGGCCAATTAATTAGGTTTGTTGTATTGGAGCGCCCTTATTTTATTTTTTTTAAAGTGTATATTGGTCGGGTTAAAAGTTTCTGCGTATTTTGTATGAAGACAGTAACGGCTCGAACAAAAAGATGCATCTTTGTCTTAAAAATTTCCGGATTGAAAACCAACTTTGTGCTAATTTTTACTGACACTGTATTATATGTTCATAAACATCATAAAAAAAAATCACGCCAATCTTTGCATGTCTTCTTTTTGTTTTCTTAAAATGTACTGAATTTCTCCATTCGATTCACTTTTATTGGACATAAAGAAATACAAATGAAAAATTGCCGGAAACAACATTTTATTATATTTATTCCTTTTCTGAAATATAACCTTTTTAATGACATCAAAACCAGCCAGATACAATTAATACATCCAAAGATATTTAGTTACAAATATACACATACAAAATACGAAAAGACTTTTTACCCGACCTAATTATATTATACTCAATATTTTGTGAATATTTCAAGCGTCTACCTGATTATCAATATCGAGCAAAAACGAGCAAAAAAAACACGATTGTTGTTTGGGAGCCCCCTCAACTATTTATTTTATTCATTTTTTTTGTATTTGTTGTTATAGCGGCAACAGAAATACATCATCTGTGAAAATTTCAACTTTAATCAATTTCAACTTTAAGCAACTATGGGATAAAGAGTGGAAGGAGACCGCTCAGGATCGAATGGAGTGGAAGAGGGGGAGAGAGGCCTTTGCCCAGCAGTGGGATATTGCAGGCTCATAAAAAAAAAACTTCAACGTTTTACATGCGTTAATGATCGATGAGGAAACTATTGATAGAAGATCGCAGGTCACGAGACGACCTTGTATTTGCTGTTATTGACCTATGACATAATCAAATCACTTTACTAGAAACGTAAGGCACGCTTATTTATAGTCAAAAGAGAGATTTATTGGTTTAATTAGTTGTTTGCTCATCTACCCTTTCTAGCAATAGACTGATGCCTATCCTGCTTTTATTTTCTAGAAGAAATCTCTTTTCAACCGACTTCAAAAAAGGAGGAGGTTCTCAATTCGACCCGTATGTTTTTTTTTTTTTTTTCTATGTTTGTTACGCGATAACTCCGCCAATTATGAACCGATTTGAACAAATCTTTTTTCGGCGTATAGGTAATACCTCAAGGGTGGTCCCATTGACACCAGGTCAGGATCTGATGATGGGATCCTGGAGAAATTGAGGGAACTCTTCAAATATTATAGGCAGACCTATAGTGATTTTTGTGTTTTTCATAATAACTCGTGCAAATGCACATGGTAAGCATAATATTGTGATGCGGAACTGCTGATGAAGACCACATATGGCCACCAGATCTGCTCAATACTAGGTACAAATACAATGCGTGGCTGACGGGCAGGCAACGCATAGCCTAAACCGGTGGACCTAGAGCCATGAAACTTTGTACAGAGGTTCCTTAGTAGCGTGGGGTAGCACTGAGATGGGATTTGACAAAATTAATTCCCCAAGGGTGGGGGGATAAGGGGTTACAGTTTGTATTAAACTCAATCTAATCAAATAGGGTTTGTTGAAGTCGGTTTTTTCTAAAGTTTACTTTTTGTTTCAATTATTATCAGCTCGCATTCATTTAATTTATTGCGCATTAATATTTGTTATCATATGGCATAGATAGCGTCCCGCCGTTTCTCATATGGGGTGGCAGAGGCACTACTTATTACTCAAGCAATCGCATAAAAAAAGGCCGCGATTTTGGTAATGAAGTTCAAAGCCTATGCAAAAACTGAACAAAATAACGGTTCTCGCGCATTCGATACACGGGAAATCTGTCAATATAGGTCTCGATATCCGTACATCGAAGGCGCGAGAATCGACCCGCTGTCAATATAGTGGCATGATTCTCGCGCCTTCGATATACGGATATCGAGACCTATATTGACAGATTCCCATACGAAATCACTCGATATAGGTGTAGATATCGTATATCGAATGCGCGAGAATCATGCCACGTCTCGATATCCGTATATCGAAGGCGCGAGAATCGACCCGCTGTCAATATAGATCTCGATATCCGTATATCGAAGGCGCGAGAATCGACCCGCCGCTGTCAATATTGATCTCGATATCCGTATATCGAAGGCGCGAGAATCGACCCGCTGTCAATATAGATCTCGATATCCGTATATCGAAGGCGCGGGAATCGACCCGCTGTCAATATAGATCTCGATATCCGTATATCGAAGGCACGAGAATCGTGCTTCTAGCTTTTATAGGTACGTTGGACGCTTGCGATTTCTTCCAGAATCAGATGGGAAGTATAAAGGAGTTTTGAATTTTTCATACCTGGGGCTGGTAACCGTTCTCGTCAGCGATGTATGTCAGCTGGAACTGTTCACCAGAGGGCGCGACGAACTGGTTGGAACCCTGGACTACTAGGGCCGCGCCCTCCTGTGGAAAAGGAATAAAATAAGCAAAAAGTGACACGGGCCTTCACAAGGAGACGAGTAAAATTGAGCAATATCACGCTTGTTCAGTGCGGGTTGGTGGAGGGGTGTCGGGCGAGTGGCCAACCCGACTATCAGAAGATTGCACTGCTTTACGACTACTATCTACCACCGCGAAACATATGAAATATGGAACATATTATAACCCACTGCTTTTTTATCCTTATTTGCCTACAGAGGTCTAATGGAGAGGAACAAAAAAATACGATTGAGGACTTCGTATTTCGTATATATTTATTGCACATAAAAGACAAAAAAACAGAAAATACAGAGATGTAATTTACAAAGGTAAGCTTATCTCTAAAGAGAGATCTCTTCCAGCAAACCCAGGATGGACAGAGAAAAATAAAATACAGAACAGGTAGGCCTATGTGCTCAGTTAAGAGAAAAATAAAACATAAATAAATCATAATATTACTAATCAACTGAATATACTACATAAAGAAGTACATGAATATTACATAAAATAATGTGTTATTGACAACTTTGTTTGTAAACAATGAAGAAGACGAAATGAGACAAAAATGTGTGACTACGCAGACGAAGTCGCGGGTATAAGCTAGTTACTGAATATAATAAATAAATACCTAAGTACCTACATGAATACATAATATTAATCATATATATCTTATTTGATTGGGATTGGGACTTTTGATTGGGATTTTTAATTGTCACGCAAAATTGAATATTGAACCACAGATACTATAATATTGACTAGATATAATATAATATATGACACTGGTGTAAACTGAGATGCTACGGAAGCTTCTTTAGTTCGAAGCCATTATCGCTTGGTGCAGCACCATCGAAAAATTGCAAATACCACGAGATGGCGCTAAGATATTCTAAGATTAGCGCCACCTAGAAGTATGTTAACTAAAACCATGGCATTTAAAGTATAAATGTTACTCCTCACGCCATCTCTTTTTTACGAAGGGTTACTAATTCTAATTTGTATGGGAGGAGCACCTGTGATTGAACTAAGTAATTAAAGATGTGTAAAGCAAAGGCATTATATTTTGGGGGCTAAAGCAACCCCTCATTTAGGGTGCAGTTCAGCGTGGTGTAATAACGGTTATAAGGTTTGGTACTATTAGTACTGAGGACATAATCATTATTAGCTTCGAATAGCGAAAATAGGATGTACAAAAAACCAAGAATATGTATTTTAATATTTACATAATAATATGTTTAAATGAGACATGACCGTGAAAATCAACATTTTTAAACTTACGACCTTAAGTTTCTGAGTTAAATCTAGCATTAAGTTAACATTCTTTCTTAGGTCAAAAGAGCATATTCTTGACCTTTAGAGGATACATTCAAATCTAACACGATTCATTTAAGTAAAGATGGCCAACACTTACTATTATAATGTTAATTTTAATGAAAACGTGTTTGGCCTAATGATATCAATTTATGATTTTTTGGGACCAAATAAGCCTATAATAATAATCAAATGACAAACTGAGTGGTCTTTACCATCTCAGCGCACAGAAATCCAAAGAGGGGCGATGGACTGAGTCAGTACGTCTCTTTTCGGTTATTTCCTTAGACTTAAGTAGAAATAAATAACATTGTATTTTTAAGGCCCTCACATATTTTAAAAGAGGTACGGGGAAGTTTCTTGCCCTTCTTTGCTCCATCCCTAAGCCCACAACTTCCGAACGGGCGGTAGTACCTATACAAAAAATATTAATATTATATTGACCTTCACTATGATGACTGCATGATTTTATGGTCAGTAAAAAAATTTAACTTGAACTTGAAAAAGCTTTAATAAGCAAAAGTGAAAGCTGAAAGAATTAGAACAGGCAGTAGAGCTTCAACAAACTTTTTTCACGCTAAAATACGCACTGCTGTGCAAGGGGTATGTGTGTACTAGTGTGTAGGTGTGTTGAAGTTAAAGAAACCGTCAACCATATGCTGCCGTGGTGCCCATCCATAGACTATCAATCTAGGGCGAAGTCATCTGCATCAGAACTTACTAGGCTCCTCGTACTAACGCAAGAGAGAAGAGGGTTGAAATAGAAGAGGGTTGCAGGGGATATGCATACAGACCCTTTGGGCCTGTACCTATCGTCTTCTGCCGATACAGTTTAGATTTATTTTATCTATCAAAGTACTAACAGCACCTATTCAAGTCTGTAACAGTAACATTACAATACTCCTCCAATAATCTAAAGGGTGTTGATTTGTAAAGTTACGCCGAGCTCAGAGGTTGTTATTTACACGACACTGAAGCTAAAAAAATATATTTTTCGTTGAGTTTTTTTTAATAATATTTAAAAAAAAACATGTAAATGTGGTCCGAAAAGAGTCGCTGGGTCGGGTTGGAACTTAGGGTACGAGGGAGAGTCTGTTAGCACTTGTGCGCGGTGGCTGGCGGGGTTATCCACACTTTTAGGTAATTTCAGGGTAATTTAAGAATGAAAATTTATGCCAGGGATTTTTTTTTTGTCATCAGCGATACGAAAACTATCAACCCTGAGTCGGGCGTAACTTTACAAATCAATATCCTGTATATCAAGACGGTCATGGCAATTCGAATTAAATGAATGCTACTCACTGGTCCCTGGTTGCTCAGCTGACCGCTAGCCTGGGCTTTGACCCCGTTGCTCAGCTCATACTCGTAGTGGAAGCTCTCAGGGCCAACATCTTGAGCCTCTTTCAGGACTTGAACTGAAGCATCGCTGCTGTGGAGGTGGGAGACATCGGCGCGCGCGACGGCGGCCAGGGCTAGGGCGGCGATCAGGAATTTCTGTAATCAATGAGTCAATCAATTGACCGAGTGAGCTTGAGGTGAACGAGTAACGTGTCTTAGGTTCGACAAAATGCCTTCGTTTGTCCGTCTGTCCCGATGTTATTCTGTTCTCCTCGGCAAGGTTTCAGGTTAAGGAGCAGATTTGAGAATTATATATTTTTTGTCAGTTCATTTTTTTGGATGTTATTATTAAATGGCGTAGCTCTGGGGTTATATAGAAAGGGTGACAAGGGTGCCCAGGGTGCGTAGGGCCTATACAGGGTGTAACAGAAAGTAGTCATATTTTAGGGGGTTGTTAGGGACATCATTCTGAGCAACTTTCACTATGAAACCGATTTGATCAGAGCAACTTTAATGTTTACTTCTCTATACAAATCAGCTGACCGCCCGGACCAAAACTGGAGGGTTGAAAAATAAAGTTGCTCTGATCAAATCGATTTCATAGTAAAAGTTGCTCAGAATGGTCTCTCTTACAACCCCCTAAAATATGACTACACCCTTCTGTTACACCCTGTACACCCATTGCATGCCTTTTTTTTTTTAACCGACTTCCCAAAGGCGGAGGTTTACAATTCGTCCGGATATTTGTTTTTTTTTTTTTTTTTATTTATGTTCCCCGATAGCGCCTAGACGGATGGACCGATTTGGAAAATTATTTTTTTGTTTGAAAGGGTTTACCTTCCCATTGGTCCCATTGACACCAGGTCAGGATCTGATGATGGGATCCTGGAGAAATCGAGGGAACTCTTCAAATATTATAGGCAGACCTATAGTGATTTTTGTGTTTTTCATAATAACTCGTGCAAATGCACATGGTAAGCATAATATTGTGATGCGGAACTGCTCATGAAGACCACATATGGCCACCAGATCTGCTCAATACTAGGTACAAATACAATGCGTGGCTGGCGGGCAGGCAACGCATAGCCTAAGCCGGTGGACCTAGAGCCATTAAACTTTGTACAGAGGTTCCTTAGTAGCGTGGGGTAGCACTGCTATGGGATTTGACAAAATTAATTCCCCAAGGGGGGGGGGGGGGTAAGGGGTTACAGTTTGTATTAAACTCAATCTAATCAAATAGGGTTTGTGGAAGTCGGTTTTTTCTAAAGTTTACTTTTTGTTTCAATTATGTATGTGCCCCGATAGCGCCTAAACGGGTGGACCGATTTGGAAAATTATTTTTTTGTTTGAAAGGGTTTACCTTCCCATTGGTCCCATTGAGACCAGGTCAGGATCTGATGATGGGATCCTGGAGAAATCGAGGGAACTCTTCAAATATTATAGGCAGACCTAAAGTGATTTTTGTGTTTTTCATAATAACTCGTGCAAATGCACATGGTAAGCATAATATTGTGATGCGGAACTGCTGATGAAGACCACATATGGCCACCAGATCTGCTCAATACTAGGTACAAATACAATGCGTGGCTGACGGGCAGGCAACGCATAGCCTAAACCGGTGGACCTACAGCCATGAAACTTTGTACAGGGGTTCCTTAGTAGCGTGGGGTAGCACTGATATGGGATTTGACAAAATTAATTACCCAAGGGGGGGGGGGATAAGGGGTTACAGTTTGTATTAAACTCAATCTAATCAAATAGGGATTGTGGAAGTCGGTTTTTTCTAAAGTTTACTTTTTTTTCAATTATTGGCTTATAGCACAGAAAGTTCTAAACTTCTCAAAATTATACATGTTGAATGTATAACATGCTGAGCTCAAACCATATTGACATGCTCAAACCTCAACCGTAAACTGTACAATTTTTTTCCGTATATCCCTGTGTTTCTTTGTCAAATAAATATATTTATATTTCTTTCTATTTATATTTCTAATCAAGGTTATACTTACTATGTGTATAATAATTAATGTATAAAAGACAGCTAAAGATTTATGCCCTCACGAATTACACGTATTAGAAAGGAGCTTTAATATCAAAAGTTAACCTTTAAATTGTATAGAAACACGGAAATTGCTCAATTCATATTTCAAAGCATCATACCATACATCTTCACAGATTGGCCCACACTATGATAAAACTACTACATTAGTTACTCTGTGTTACTAACTACTAATCATGTCATAGTTTTAGCCACGAATTAAATAAACTTACCATTTTGAGTGTTGTTAGGTCAAAAGGCAACCTGTAAATGTGATTATAGCTTGATAGCTTCGCCGTTTTATACTAAATCCTAAATATAGATCTTAATAGCATTTGCATCGTTTTGCAACTTTATTGATGTCTTGTAGCATTGTCAAGGTGAGCGCATAATTTTGATTATGTAGGTATGTCTGCCGTGTCACATGTCAATGCAAGATACATCAGATATCCTTATCAACTGGAAATATCCAAAAATATAATTATATAAACTGTGAATTTCTGTCTTTATGCAAAAATATGTCATTTTGTTTACATCATTGTCCATGGATGACATCATACTTGATTTATTTTTGTAGTACGTTAACTGCAGCAGTTACATTGGTAACAATTGTTACTACTGGTAACAATTGTTAATTAATCTACAAGTTAGTGTGATCGGAACCCTTGATGCGCGAGTCCTACTTGCACTTGACCGTTTATTTAAATTTAATGGATTATTTTGTGATGACAATTGTGCCTCTTTTAGACAGTTATTCAATACTCCATGTTGCGTGAAAGGGGCTAGCCCTTCGCCGCAACTATGGAGTAATGAATGTTCCCACACGATGTTTTCCATCACCGTTAGAAGGTCCGTATAACGTACTTAAGCTAAATGACTTATCTCATTGATAATTGGTCTACTTTAGAATTACTACAAATACCGGAAGTTAGATACCCGCGAGGCGAAGCCGAGCGGTAGCCTTTACCTTTAAACGAGGAATAATTGTATGTAACGATATATGTTTTGAGTTCTAGATAATTGAAACAAAAAGTAAACTTTAGAAAAAACCGACTTCCACAAACCCTATTTGATTAGATTGAGTTTAATACTAACTGTAACCCCTTATCCCCCCCTCCCTTGGGGAATTAATTTTGTCAAATGCTATATCAGTGCTACCCCACGCGACTAAGGAACCCCTGTACAAAGTTTCATGGCTCTAGGTCCACCGGTTTAGGCTATGCGTTGCCTGCCCGTCAGCCACGCATTGTATTTGTACCTAGTATTGAGCAGATCTGGTGGCCATATGTGGTCTTCATCAGCAGTTCCGCATCACAATATTATGCTTACCATGTGCATTTGCACGAGTTATTATGAAAAACACAAAAATCACTATAGGTCTGCCTATAATATTTGAAGAGTTCTCTCGATTTCTCCAGGATCCCATCATCAGATCCTGACCTGGTGTCAATGGGACCACCCTTGAGGTATTACCTATACGTCGAAAAAAGATTTGTTCAAATCGGTTCACAATTGGCGGAGCAATCGCGTAACAAACATAGAAAAAAAAAAAAAAAAAAACATACGGGTCGAATTGAGAACCTCCTCCTTTTTTTGAAGTCGGTTGAAAAAGGCGCTGTAGTTTTCGATAAAATTTGCAATGTAGGGGTTTTTGGGGGTAAAAAATCGATCGGGCTAGGTCTCATAACTGAAAAATAGCGTGGTTTCCGAATTTTCATGCTTTTCTCATACCCGTGCGTTAGGATTGACAATTTCACTTTGGTGCAATGAAAATAAGGCGTAAATTCCAATAACAATAAATAAAACCGGCCAAGTGCGAGTCAGACTCGCGCACGAAGGGTTCCGTACCATTATCTATATAATTGGAACAAAAAGTAAACTTTAGAAAAAACCGACTTCCACAAACCCTATTTGATTAGATTGAGTTTAATACAAACTGTAACCCCTTATCCCCCCCCCCAGGGGAATTATTTTTGTCAAATCCCATATCAGTGCTACCCCACGCTACTAAGGAACCCCTGTACAAAGTTTCATGGCTCTAGGTCCATCGGTTTAGGCTATGCGTTGCCTGCCCGTCAGCCACGCATTGTATTTGTACCTAGTATTGAGCAGATCTGGTGGCCATATGTGGTCTTCTTCAGCAGTTCCGCATCACAATATTATGCTTACCATGTGCATTTGCACGAGTTATTATGAAAAACACAAAAATCACTATAGGTCTAATCGGTCTAATTTTCCAAATCGGTCCATCCGTTTAGGCGCTATCGAGGCACATACATAAAAAAATAAATAAAAAAAAACAAACATCCGGACGAATTGTAAACCTCCTCCTTTGGGAAGTCGGTTAAAAAAACCGCAAAAAAACACGTTAATTGTATGGGAGCCCCCTTTATATTAACTTTATTTTGTTTTTAGTATTTGTTGTTATAGCGGGAACAGAAATACGTCATCTGTGAAAATATCAACTGTCTAGCTACCACGGTTCATGAGATACGGCCTGGTGACAGACAGACGGACGGACGGATATCTTGAGATTTTAAGGTACTTTCCCTCCAGGGCCCATTCGTTTGTTCCACCCTGTATATGTGTGATCTGTAACTGTATTTTTCATGAAATACCCAAAAAGTTTTGTCCAAATTATCATCTTATGTCAGAATAACTTTGTAGCTAGTTGAAAAATAACATTTGAATTGATTCAAAGCTTGCCGCGCTTTTAGGGCCTTTAGTACCTACTAAACGCCGCCGTAAGCAGCACTGTCTACAACCTACTCCTACTGGAAAACGTGAGACACCCATCTACAATTTCCGTACAATGAGGTTCACTCACTCATTATGTCAATGTCATGCAGACTGCAAAACATCATTTCAACGCACCAAAGAGTATTTAATTAAAACATCACTGGCAGCCAAACTTGAAGTGGCCAAAAGGAAAAAATTAATTTCTGTGCTCTGAGATTTGTATGAAAACAAAAGTAATTAAAAACTATTAATTTTATAATTATTTTCTAAAAGTTCTACATAATAAATAGAGACGTCGTAATTCATCAATTAATATTTAAAGTCTTTGTAGAAGTCCGGGGACGACATTGCCATATCATTTAAATTTAGTTTCATTAAAAGAAGGCTTACCTACCAAAACAAAATGGCCTTGGTATAAACTTTTAAAGCGTGTTGTGAAGACGTATCTTGTACCGAGACCACTTTCAATTTGTAATATCTCTCGTATTTCAGTATTTGTGGTTGGTGCGGCAACAGATATACACATTCTGTGAAAATTTCAGCTTTCTAGCTATTACGGTTCGTGCAGGCGGACCCGGTGACGGACGGACGGACGGACGGACGGACGGACGGACGGACAGCGAAGTCTCAGTAATAGGGTCCCGTTTGGCACCCTTCGGGTACGGAACCCTAAAAAGTAAGTTAACTCATTGCGACCTCAGATGTCGTGACACTTTTTGGCGCGTCTTTGGAAAATTCACACAAAAAGGTTTCGTTCAAATAAGGTCGAATCTAAGCTCATCATCTGTTGATCAACCTTCTTGCTTACTATTAAGCAAACAGGCACGTGTGTTTGTCGATCACACTAACTTGTAGATTGTTACCAATGTAACTGCTGCAGTTAACGTACCACACCACCGTTACCCTACAGTGGATAAAAGGACACAGCGGCTCGCGCGGCAACGATGCAGCCGATGCACTGGCAAGGCTGGGTTCTGAACAGAAGGTAGATGGACCAGAACCCATCATACCACTGCCATCTATCAGCTACCACAGCCACTGTCAGCTAGTTAAGGAAAACCCTGCGACAGCATACAAAGGTAACACACCAACTCTACTGGTCAAACCTGGATACCTGCAGGCACTCCAGACAAGCCCTCCCGATGATCAGACCCGGATTGTCGCGTAAGCTTCTTAAGCTAAAGAGGTCACAGCTCCGCTTGGTAACCGGAGCGATTACTGGACATGCTCTACTAAACAAACACTTATTTACCCTAGGTATTACAGACAGTCCCCTGTGCAGAGCCTGCATGGAGATGGATGAGACAGCCACCCACGTCCTACTGGAATGTTCTGGTGTGGCCACCTACCGGGCAACACACCTCGGATCACCGGGGTCGCTCCAGGAAGTCGTCGGCAACGTCAAGGGTCTGCTAGACTTCCTACAGGAGCTGGGTTGGCAGGAGTAGTGCCCCCAACCCGCATCACGCAAAATAGGCGCAAATTACAGTCGAGTTGCGGAAACCAAGCCCGCGATAACTATAACTATAACTACTTATTTAGATTTGGTAACTAGCTACGAAATGGGAAATGTGTTCCCATCTCGAAGCCAATACAAAATGGGAACGATTTTCCCAGATCGTAGATAGATTTGAATCGAGGTTATTTCTCCCAATTGGAAGCCAACTACCAAACCTAGCTACGAGATGGGTGGGACTAAAAAATTCCCGTTTTGTAGCCAGATTGAAATCTGGCTACGAGATGGGTCGAAAGATTTGGCTGCTTCGTTCTTAGATGAATGATTGATTACTTTAGCTTATCGTTACAGAGCCTCCACGATAACAAGAAAATAAATATCGATTTGAAAAATTGTGAATGTTGTGCGCATCTCTAATTGATGCAAACACATGAACTTTGTGAATATTGTTTATTTTAATGTAAGTGTTTGCATTGTTGATGTGCCTTGTTATAAATAAATAAATAAATAAACAAGAGAACGGACAAAGCGGAACTACTGACGCCAGTATGAAAACGTCACTTCGGCTGTCAGTTGCTATTTCAAGACAAATATAGATAGATAAAAAAATACCTGGTGTACCTTTACCTATATTTATGCAAATAAATTACTTACCTACTTACTTACTTACTTAGATAGATAGATAAAAGATTTATTCATTAGACAGTACAAACACATAAATTACAACAATAATTATAACAATAATCAATAAAATACAATTAGCAACATGTTCACAATAATTAACAACAGTGACAACAAAACAAAATATAATCAAGATTGCTGGGGTATGGGCTACTATGTGGGTAATGAAACTCTTTGCTGTTCATTTGGCGTAGATGGTGGCGCCCCGCTCCATTCTCTTGTTAACATGGTGGCACTATACTTGAAACAGGACCTAGAGCTAACGTCCAAACCTAAAATAACACAAAGGTAGAAAAGGCAGACGGCAATTAGACAATTTATTAGATAGGTGGTCAATAAAATCTTATCTACTCGTAAAATAATAAGTATTGTTACGAAACTTGTTAAGTTCAGACAATTCAGGTAGATGTTAGTCAGAACCCTGGGATTCTTGCTTGAAAACATATCCCGTATAACTAAAAAAAAAACTTCCGTCCAACCGTTCAACACTAAAATCAAATGTATGGGATTTGACGTTTGTTTTGAGGTTTAACTACGTTTTTTTTTTTGGTGTCACGGATAGTGTATAGGCTAATTGGTTCTTGTTAATTCTTTTGATTTCAAAATGCTGTTTTCAGTTTTAAAACTACTATTACTACTTAATTCATATTTCATACAATTTGAGATCTAAAGATGAGATGCCTGATAAATACAAACAAATGCCAAGCGGTCTAGAAATGAATTGAAATTAATTTTAGAAAAGAACATTTTTAGAAAAGCTTTAGGTGACTGATTCATCTGTCACATAGATTTTAAATACTAATAAAATTAATCCTAGCGGCGGAACAGCACAGAGCTAGACAGCAGTCTTGCTCTGTCTCGTTCCGCCCGCTGGGAATTACTTTTTATTATAGTGAGGTTGAAAATGTATGATTTATCTGTTCAGTTGGACTTATAGAGATAGGTTTGGACAGATCAGGGCTTTACTACTTAGAGCAAATTTTACCAACGAAAGAGTAACTTTTACTCGAGAATATCTTCTACTTTTTTATAGACACCAGACGAGATCACCTCATTTTGAACTGTCATTGTCATACAAATTATCCCCGGGATAGTTATTTTCGTATAACATTTTGTTAGTGAAATCCAGCCTTAGGGCGGATTTCACCAACGAAAGAGTTATCATCAGCGCAAAAGAAAAAAAAACATACAATTAAGATAACTTTTATTTTCTCAACATATCAACATCTACAAATTCTACAATCTAAGCATGGCAGTGGTTTTGGTCAACTGGTCGAGTTGGGATTAACCGCGGAAGGTGGAGGCTTGGGCCTGGGCGGAGTATTGTGGCTGCGCGGAGAACTGAGGCTGGGCAACGTAGCGAGTCTGCTCATCAGCTGGGGCGTGGGTCCTGATGTACTCCAGAGACCTGAGGATGTACTCCGGGATGGCCTGGGTGGGCGGCGGGGTGGGGAGGTGGGCGCCCTGGAAATAAACGGTTGGTTAGAACATTGGCGTGAATACTCGAAAACGACATTTTCAATTAAATATGATTAGAATGTCGTGTCCACTTCAGTAGGTAGGTATATAAATCAAGTGATGTTACGTGATGCATCTGACAAAAACTATGTTCGCACCACAAAGTTACATAGTTTTCACCAGCAAACCTAATAATAATAAAGTTTTTATTTCAGAAACACAGACCATACTAATGCTGTTGTTTATAGCTATAGTTAATGATTATTTTCACAAATATCATACAGAATAAGTAAGAAAAAAAAAGATACTAATGCGAGCTTCTTACAAGTGATATCTTCAATCGCAATCAAAAGTGCTCTGAAATCACCCTTAAAAATAAATACTACGCCTTTAGATTTATAGAATGAGTTATAAGTTAAACCAAAATCTATCATAAAAGCGAGAGGAGATTAGAAGTCTGTTGCATTGATTGGAATCGGTTCCACAGCTTCGACGACGACGAGTTAAGTTTGACATTTCTATTAAAACTTTTTGTGGTCTACCGTGTTGCTGTTGAGTTGTGACCGCTGAAGATTACATACTTTACATAAATACTTTATACTTTATTGCACAAAAAACATATTACAGACAAGATTATCTCACAAGATTAATTAAATTCTATAAATAATCCACTTTCAGCTAAACATTTCAGACTAAACGTCGGCGAAGCCGCGATAATGAAAGTGCAGTGATATGTTTGAAAAAAAATAAGTCAATAGGTAATGTAAAAATGCATGAAAGTTTCTCCGTCCGTCCGTCAATATCATCAAGCCGTCTGGATCTCAATGAAAACGGTTAATGAATTAAATCCATGATTACCACGCCATGACTACTCAGTCGGTCTCTACAGACCTTTATACTCAGTGAGTTAATATGAGCTAAGTATGACGATGGTGATTAGATGATTGGTATACCTGGGGCTGGTATCCGTTGTGGTCAGCGACGTAGGTCAGCTGGATGACCTCGCCCTCGGGGGAGGTGTGCTGGTTGGAGCCCTGGATCACGAAGGCCTCGTCTTCCTGGAAACCATAACTCATCATCAGCAATGAGGATAAATAATCGGCCAAGTGCGGACTCTTACAGGGAGGGTTTCGCAAAAACGTACAAGAAAAGGTACGGAACACGGCCCTTGTATGGGGATAACACCTGAAACAGTTGGTTCACTAGCACGAGATGCACGTTGCAGATACTGCTGTATAAGATTCAGCGTATAACTTTGTCATATTTCATAAATTTTGGCAAATGCTTTATCAATCTATCGAACTAAGATTTCTGGAAGCTGCTTTAATAAAGTTTACAGTTAAAATTTTACTTAAACTGTAAAATGTATGACTTAATGTCAAGTGGACCTAGACCCCAGCAAAAATTTTGCAATAAGCAACATGCGAACTAATACATTTTTTTTGTTACAAATGATACAAATGACCATTTGGTATCTATCAATTTGCTAAAGGACAATTTATTAGTAAATAAATTATTGCTGCGCTTCGACCTTTACACTTTTTTGTAAGTATTTATAAATTTGTAGGTCACACACCATACAGTTACAGTGTCTGTGCTAAAATTATTAACAGATTGATTTATGTTTACATGTGTATCTACTGTGCTTCATTCAGAAGGGGCAATAAAATATGTGTTCATTACTTTGGAACGAGCAACAGAGATCACGCATAAACCACGTAGGTTTCCGTGACTGCTCCGTAAACTTA
Source organism: Argyresthia albistria (assembly GCA_963457715.1). Taxonomy (NCBI): domain Eukaryota; kingdom Metazoa; phylum Arthropoda; class Insecta; order Lepidoptera; family Argyresthiidae; genus Argyresthia; species Argyresthia albistria. Next base: position 11,031,101 of record OY735266.1, on the reverse strand, counting down.
GTTTAAAAAAATCATCAATCTGACAAACGGTAGGTCAAAGGCAATGTCATTTTTTTATTGACCATAAAATCATACAGATTGCTTAGTCAACAGGAACTTGCAGGTTTACACGGTGTGTTCTGTTCAATTTGAATTGAAGGATTGGATGACCAAAAGGGCAGGCCGTCTAAAAGTGGCGTTTTGTCTTATCGGAGTCATTCAGAGTCATGTACGTTACGTGAGTTTTAAGGTAATGTCTCAGGTCAAGATCATCTGGTTCCAATAAGTACCCCAGATAGTTACCTACTAATTTCGTGTATTTATAAAATATTTATTCATAAAACTTAGGTCATGCTTTTAAAACACTCTTAGGTAATATGAATCAGACAGAATGTCAACCATTCATAATGATATAATTTATATTCCTTTTGAACTCCCTAAAAAGTCGCTTGATGGCCTTGACTTGATAGATCATTAGCACATAAATCGATGGCCTATGACGTCAAATTCCATCATTTAATTTAATTTATGTCTATTCCGTATATTAATTTGCAATTCTGCATAATTGGAGCGCGAAGTTAACGTCTATTTTAAATATAGTTTGAAAGCTCCATGATCTATTGATTATACGCTTGCTTCTTTCGCAAATTCCTGCGGGTTTCTATTCCGGTGTTGACGATGCCGGACTTGTACGGACTTTTGTGTTTTAAATGATGTTTCCGAGTACTATCACAACTTGGTAGAAATCGTACAACCCATCAACCCGCACACACAACCCAGTGAAACCCCCACTAAACCAGTGCGGAAAAGTATGCCTCTATGTTTCTTTAAGCCCGTGACTCTGTTGCCGTAGTTACACCCTTTGGTCAAGTAAGCATTCCCAATTGCTCAATGAATGCCATACAAAATTACAAACTTTAAAGGTCTTTTTGACAAACTTGGAATCCGATTTTAGTGAAACCGCTTCTGAAATTATCCCTACGTCATATTATTAGTCCTTTAGTTTACCTAGATAGATTCAAGATTAAAATTTAGGTCTATTTGACCAAAAACACTAATAACGATTAGCGTCTTAATTCTATTTAGCAGCTGTCAAAATGTATGAAATATGTCAAACAAATGCGATAAGCGCGCTAATCACAATTAGCGTTTTTGGTGCAAGTGACACTGAAATTAAAACCCTAAACAAATGCACTCACCCGTCCCTGGTTCTGGAGCTGTCCGCTAGCCTGCGCCGAGATACCGTTGCTCGTCTCAAGGTTGTACGAGAACGACTCAGGTCCGACATCGGACTCGGACTTCAGGATCTGGGCGTCGACGTCGGAGCCTGAGGGCACGCGGGCACGGCCCTGCAGGTGGGACACATCAGCGGTGGCGACGGCGGCCAGGGCCAGGGCGACGATCAGGAATGTCTGGGGAAAAAACATTCGTTAGTAAAGATGACTACCCAGAACCGCAAAACGCCAAGTAGGCAGACCACCAGCCAGATAGACGAATGACATCACCGCCATAGTCGGTAGGCAGTGGATGCGGGAGGCATAGGACTGGAGCGGATGGCGTGGTAGAGAAGAGGCGCCTATACCCAACAGTGGGAAGGTGTGGGCTAATTGATGATGATGATGAAAGATGACGGCCCCTGTCACTATACTTTTATTGAATCACTGGCTCTATCTTCTTCTTCCTCCTCAGGGGGTATAGTAGTGCCTGCACTTGGCCCAAATGAGCGGGGCCTTTGTGCATTTTCCCTGCGCCCGCACGTCATTTCAGCTATCCTAACTCCTGGACCACTTGGAGTAGGAGGCCTGGCTAAAAGAGGGCACAGTTGTGCCTCTGCCACCCTTGATTGGTTGTACCCATCGTGAAAAGTGTTCTGGCGATGTTAATCTGTTACGGATTTGTCTTCACTGTTAACTAGATAAGATTGAAATGGAAACGGATCCCAGTATCAGTGGCTACAAATCGGCGGGATCCATATGCAATTCTGGGAAAAGCTGTTTTAGTATCGAGCGACATTGAATCCCTCGCTTCATTCGGGACTCCAAAATTGACTACCCTCTCGTCGTGCTTAGGATTTTTAGGTAGTCGTGACATAAGATACTTAGATGGGTAACGTTTGCCCTTCATCCTAAAACACGTAGGAATACACAAGGGTCACAGATCAATAGACTCACCATGTTGATATGTTTAAGTTAAAAGGCAACTTGAAACTGTGATCATAGTTTGATCGCGCGCCCGTTTTATACTAAGCCCCGAATGTAGATCTTCATCATTTGCATTAGTTTGCATCTTTGATTATCTCTTGTACCATTTACAAGGTGAACGTTTTGTGTTTCGATGATAAAGTTTTTTATTTCTGCATTGGAATAAGATGATGATGATTGATGATTGATTGATGGCGAAGATCGTTTATGAGAGTTTTGTAAATTGCCCCTATTTGAAAAAGTCTCTTTTTCCGCAACTTTAACGTCATTTCTATTCAGAATCATAAGCTCTTTCACCCCGATGGAGAAAGTGTCCCAAAAATTCATGTACTTATATTTTTGTTTCCACTTAGTTACATACATATACAATCATCATGATCTGTAAAATCGTAACGAAGTAGGAAAAAATAACTTGGGACATTTTTTTTCTCCATAGGCTGTGAGTAGAGCTCGTGATTCTGAATAGAAATGACGTAAAACTTGCAGAAAAAGAGGCTTTATCAAATAGGGTTTTTTTTTTTAAAACGCTCTGTATATAGTAAATCTTATTTTTAATTTATTTTTATTGGTTGTAGCTGTTCAGGACAACAAAGTACTGAATATTTTTCGACACTGCCGACCAGTATGGTGAAGTATGGCACAATTTTACTCGTTTTCAGATAAAGCCCTAACTCCTCGGCGGGCACATCAAAGGGCTAAATTCATTCAATCTTTTCCTTTGGCCATGTCGAAATTATTGTAAGAAGTAAGTAAGTAGGTGCAAAAAGTTAATAATACAAGTTAATACGACTTTAAGTTAGTCGAATGTTGAAGCTAGGATACCTGAAAGCTTAGGTTATGAAACTTTACATTGCACTATTGATTATATCCCGTACACTAAAGATGCTTGGAATTTCGTAACTCCCCTACCTAGACTAGAGAAATACTTAGTTCTGAATAGTGAATTTCAAGTAGAGGATTCTGCTCTTAGAATCTGATGAACAGTACGGAGCAACTTTCCATATAGAGCATAATTATATTAGGTTCCGTCTTACACAAAATGATTTCAACGTAGTCCAAATAAGGTTTTTTATATGAAGTTTCAAGTCTTAGAAATGTAACCATGTAACCATACATTTCTAAGCCTTAAAAATTCATATAAAAAAGCCTTGTTTGGTTATATAAAGTTGCTCCGTGAAATCATAATTGATTTGGGATAATTTAGTTTTTATGGCTATGGATTTTCTTCATAATTGCATAACTTCTTTATTGCACACAAACAGTTAGACAGGAAAAATAAATACGAAAAAAAGTGTACTAAGGCGAGCTTGTCTTCATCATCATGATCATTAGAATTATAAAAAGGGCTTTACGTTTAAAGATCTTTATTTTTGCAAACAAAGGAAAGTCTGACGACAAACCGAAATATGTGCACTCTTTTTAGTAATTCTGTGTAAAAAAAGTAAGTGGTATAAAGTTCAACAGGATTAAAAAATCACGATCATAAATCATCAATGCCACACGTACTTCGTGATGCGATGATTTGAAAATGAATTAATTATGAATCCATGTCCAAATGTCATAGAACTCTGATAGGAAATATAACCTGGAAAGGATAAATCCTTCTCAACGAATTGTTTTATAGCGGCCTTGACATTCTGATAAAAGGTTAAGTATATCGTTATAACCTGATCAACGCTCATCGTCTTTATTAGAGTGTACAAAAGCGCATTTTTTTAACATCGGACATTTCAAAACGAGTTCTATCTTCAAGGACTCCTCGTTAAAATAGAGGTTTTGGGCTTTTCCCAAATAATTTAGAAGTTTCAGAACCTGTCTTGTCTTTATAATTATATTATTTTCTAATATTTTGGTATTCTAAGCCTTAGAACTAAGAATCTGGGTTCGAACATTTTGTATACCTACTTATTTTTTTTTATATGGACTGTTTTCGAATTAAACTTGAATAACTAGAAAAAGTCAGTTTTTTTTGCACTTTTTGCGATTTTTTCAATGAGTAACGAAATTTTATCCGCAAACCTCAGATTCGGATTCAGCACCCCAAAATACATAATGGAATGAAAGAAATCAGAACTACCCCAAAACTTTCGTAATAAAAACACAATTTATATGAACTAATAAGGTATCTTCATTGATCGAAAATTTATTTACGAACAATTTTTTTTTTACGAAATGTTGTAAAAGTCTGCTGGGCTTTCTGAGATAATTCAGTTTGAATGTACATAAATTACTGCACCATTAATTACTACATATTCAAACTCGATTTAGACTCGATCGAAGTGCAGTAATTTACGTACATTCAATTTGAATTATCTCAGAAAACGAGCAAATTACGACATTTTGTAAAAAAAATGTTCGCAAATAAATTCTCGATCGAAAGAGATAATGAACCTATTTTAAGGTACTTACTTGCAAGTTACAAGTAAGGTAAATTTAGCCCATACCTATTGTCCCCACCGAGAGGCACAGGCCTTTGCCCGGATACGAGTAAGATTGAGCCATACTCCACCAAGTTGTAGTTTCAAGTATCCTAGGCTAAATTAAATACCCTTGAAATACGTTTGAACCCCTTGAAATAAACAGTTATGTCGGTGATGTGAGAACTGCCCGAGAATTTATTAGTGGATTACATCTAATTTCGAAGCGGAGGTTGGAGAGTTATTTTAATACTAAATTAAGTTAGTTTGAAATATTCGTAGACTTTAGGTAAGACAACCTTAATGTCAAAGATCTTGTTGTAATCGATCTTGTAAAAAGTGTTTAAAGGCAACAGGAACACAAGACAACTTTCCATGTGTTCCTGTAAAAAGTGTTTAAGGCAACAGGAACACAAGACAACTTTCAATGCGTTCTTGTAAAAAAATTTTGAAGGCAATAGAAACACAAGACAACTTTCCATGCGTTCTTGTAAAAAGTGTTTGAAGGCAACAGGTGATAATATAGTGAAAAACATGTAGCGAAAGGCATAGAATAAAGAAATGAAGTCTTCCTCCCTTGCACATATAAAAATTAAACAATGTTAACCATTAATTTCCCCACCGAGGGGCACGGGCCTTTATACGGATACGAGTAAGATTTAGCCATTCTCCACCACACTGGCTCAGTGCGGGTTGGTGGAGGGGTGTCGGGCTAGTGGCCGACCCGACACTGTCAGACAGAAGTGATCACGCTGCCCTATTATGGCCTCTGACACAGCTTTACGACTACTACCACCGAGTAGCGATAGTAGAAGTGCCCGAAACAAATGCCACATAGAAACGCGTCACCCATCCAATACCCGTCTCGGCCAGATTTTGCTTAACCCTCACGATTGTTTCCGATGTGCGGATACCGCCCGGCCACGGACGCTACCCTCCCTTGCATACGGAACTCTAAACATGACAAAACCATTTGACACATTTCCTTTCCAGTCGTATTGAAAACGAGAGAATAACAAAAGGCGGGGCGGGAATAGCGTGATAGGTCTTCGTTATTTTTTGTAGCAAACAATGGCTTCGATGTTATTTCCGCGGCTATTGTGGCTGATTTATCTGTTTCTTCGCAAATATGGTGCTAGTGTACGTATTTTCACTTGGAACGGTATTCGTTTGAAAGTACTAACTGACACAAAAAAAAATGGTTCCTATATCCAGTTACTAGTTGCCGACTAACTTCTGCGATTTTGTATGTGATGAATTGGTTGAGTACATCGCGGTGGCTGACTTCTGGAAGGATCTTCTATGATTCTTCCTTCGTCAACTTAAGTTTCCACACGAAGATGATGATGTGGTAGTACTAGTAGGACCACTGGTAGTACCACGGGGGATGAAGGGTCTTAAAGTATGCTTACAAGGGCAATTTATCGAGCAATAAATTGCGGCAATGGGCTTGAAAACTGCCTATTGCTCACACTCAGTCTCAAGACATGAACCATATAATTATGAACTGCCTCTGCGGAAAATACCATGGCGACCCTGCAGACCTGGTTCGCCCTTTTTAATGACGTAGCCCAATGGGTTAAAAGTCTTGACATAAACTTGTAATTAAATAATATGAAACGACTGTACTCATAATTAAGCCATACGACTAAATAAATAAATTGCTCACTTCAGATGTCACCACTGTAGACAGGTACATTTTGACAGTTCTTAATAGTTTAACAGTTACAACAAATAGAGAAATGACGGTTCTTGGGTCACTCCACTCACAGTGCTGCTACTACTAGGACGAGCTTTCAGTTTCAAACCTCATTGTTATAAGCCCGCAATATTGTTTCTAATTGCCCCATGTTGTGTGGTGGTACATCTAGCATAAAATAGCTATTGTTGCCGTTGCCGACTGTCAGTTTGACAGTTGGTACCTTTACCGACGTGACGTGACTCTGAAGTAGTTGCCAACCCCATATAAGAACTAAACTCCTAATAACTACACTCGACTCTACTTAATAATTTACCCACTGTAATTAATAACTATGTATAAGTAATATCGGAAATACCCACCCTAAAATTACGGCAGCCTAAAAATACCTAATACGAAAAAGTCCAACCTTAATTAGCTGAAAATTAAATACTGAATCTCCAAACAAAAACTACCGAAAACCGACTACTAGCGACTTTTTGGAAAGTCGGTTTTTTTGTCGGAGATTCAATATTTTTTTCGGGCCATCATTTCCCCTATTTTGGTAGGAAAAACACAACAGCGGAAGTTGAATTTCGACAAATAATAGTACTTTTCTTTCTTTTCCTTTTCCATCGTATGTGGGGGTTGTTAATGGAGCCCCATTTGAACAACGACGAAACGCATTATGTAAATAAGGAATTATTGTTTTTGACGGTAATGACTTCTTCCCTACAGGGTGTTGTGGAAAGGTAAAGTGATATTTTCAGGTTATTGTGTACCTTAGGTTAGGTTGCACTAGCTAAAAGGGCAGTTAAGCTTTAACTTTTGACAATTCATATTTTGTACCTAAAAAGTTAGTTGTAAAAGAACCTCGAAACGTTCTTCGTAGCGTTCGATTGCGTTGTTGATTTTTTTCACAGCTGGGACCAAAGACCTGGGCAATAGCCTATTAATATTATTTGTTTTTTTTTTTCTTAAGTACTTGTATTATTCTTGTTAGAACCGTCTCAATATCCAAATCTTACCACAAACGCCTCGGACGAGGTACGGGCCTGCGAGCCATAAATACAGGTTATATTATTATTCTAGTTATGGCAGCAGTCAACCACCATTTTTAAGTGTACCTACCATTTTTCCTTGAATAAATACTTTACTTTTACTTTTTTAATTGATATAAATTTCAGCTTGATACCTTCACGCTTTCCCAATAAAAAAAGGTCTTGACAGACGAACAACAAAGTGATTCCGTAAGGGTTATTTTTTTTTCCTTTTAAGATTTGGAAACCTAAAAATCGCGGGGCATGTTCAATGAGTAATAATCGGTCAAGTGCGAGTCGGAATCGCACAAAAAGGGTACCATACCATCGTACAACATAACTAGCATAAGCATTAAGCATTCAAAGCAATAAAACAAAAACAAAACAAAGATTATGCCCTCACGAGGATTTGAACTCACGACCTACGGATTGAGGACCTACAACATACCGGCTGCGCCACGACGACAGTGATGTGAGTTAACGCGAAATATACCATCATATTGAAATGCATGGGTGTATGAAACAAAACACGTCTCTTGTATGGGGACCCCCTTTAATTTGTAATATCTCTCGTATTTCAGTACCTATTTGTTGTTGTTGCGGCGAAAGATATACACATTCTGTGAAAATTTCAACTTGATAGCTATTACGGTTCGTGATCTAGGACCCGCTGACGGACAGACAGACAGACAGACGGACAGCGTGGGTATAGTAACAGGGTCCCGTTTGGAACCCTTCGGGTACGGTACCCTAAACATTATTGAAATCCCTAGTGACAAAAAATACTTCAAAATCATTTCAAACACCCTGTAAATAAAAAGACACTTATGTGGAGTTTTCCGCAATATTTCGTGAACGCTTTTTTTGTAAAAAAAGGCGGTTTATTAAGAGAATAATGCAAGAACAGGCGGCATGAAGTACTTTATTAAACACATATTTTATATCGTGCGTCGTCGCCGAGGTTGCACGATATTAAAACTCGGATGGGTGAATATTATTTTACACACGATGAAAACCACTAGAGTATAAGCCATATAATTGAAAACCTGCCGTGTGATTCTGCAAACCACACTTTAGAGTTCAAACCTGAATCTGCCGTGAGTTTCTTGTTTGGCATTCTAAAAACTTGGTTCTAAAAATTCTAAAAAAATCGAATTTACACTAGCGCTACACTTGGCGAGCGTGGCAGCGAGTCGAACTAAATTGAACGTAAGATTTTGACAGATGATGATTTTGAGTATGAGATGACGTAAGAAGTGGCATTCGGTAAGGGTCACTTCGACGCTCACTTCGTACTCGAACATGTTTTAAAGTGTCAAACAAATGCGATGTGAGGGTGTGAAGTAGTGTGAAGTGAGAGTGTGAGAGAATTTTACAGAATCGGTACTGCAATTAATCAATATTTCCCTAATGGAGTTTACCTTACGATGTTTTTCATGTTTTCTTTCTTTCAAGGAACTGTCAAAATGTTAATTTTGTTCATGGGTTACTTAAGTCACCGTAAAATTGGAAAAACCGCGACATTACAATGTAACAAAAAAAAGGTTAGATCTGTCGATAAATTGTAAACAAGATCGACAAGGTTTATGTTTTTTTGGTACTCACCAGTCAACCTAACACGAAGGATAAACGGGGATGCGCTTCGCTCACCCCTTTTATCCTTCACCTACCCTGACCCACCCCTTCGCCCCAGACATTCATCATTTCAGCTTATCAACTAACTCGTTATTGCATCAAGTACGATACAGTTTACAATCTAACGAATAAAAATTAGTCAGATGTAATCTTACGGGTTTCACATTCATATATAACATAGGATAAAATAATATGACATAATGTAAAGTAACAGTATAATTAATGTTTTCTAATTAAGTCGTTCTATACCAATATGAATGATAAAATCTAATTATTTAAGTCATTGTGCAATGCCCTAACAGGGCCCATATAATTATAGAGCCCATTTTAAATGAAATGTACCTACCTATTTATATGACACAATAAATAAATACTGAATACTGAATACAATTTCACGCTGACATAATCTATGAAATACTAGCATAGTGCAATCTTCCCCTTCAGACTTCCTACATTTATTTGACTACCTTCACTTATCTACTACCGAATCAAATTTGTTATTAACGATCTAACAATTTAAGTGAATTCTGCCATGTCACAGGTTATCTCTTTCGAAAACCTGAAAACGTTTACATTATTTTAAAAACCTAATCGGTTCTAAAACCAAGAACCAACTGGCTTCAAAACCGCACCGAATGGTTCAGTTTGAACACTGAAGACATATTTCGAGCCGCAACATCACGGTCACAGACAGCCATAATGATAGCCGACCTCCGATAGGAGATGGCACTCGAAGAAGAAGAAGTACATAATGATAGCCGACCTCCGATAGGAGATGGCACTCGAAGAAGAAGAAGTACATAATGATAGCCGACCTCCGATAGGAGATGGCACTCGAAGAAGAAGAAGTACATAATGATAGCCGACCTCCGATAGGAGATGGCACTCGAAGAAGAAGAAGTACATAATGATAGCCGACCTCCGATAGGAGATGGCACTCGAAGAAGAAGAAGTACATAATGATAGCCGACCTCCGATAGGAGATGGCACTCGAAGAAGAAGAAGTACATAATGATAGCCGACCTCCGATAGGAGATGGCACTCGAAGAAGAAGAAGTACATAATGATAGCCGACCTCCGATAGGAGATGGCACTCGAAGAAGAAGAAGTACATAATGATAGCCGACCTCCGATAGGAGATGGCACTCGAAGAAGAAGAAGTACATAATGATAGCCGACCTCCGATAGGAGATGGCACTCGAAGAAGAAGAAGTACATAATGATAGCCGACCTCCGATAGGAGATGGCACTCGAAGAAGAAGAAGTACATAATGATAGCCGACCTCCGATAGGAGATGGCACTCGAAAAAGAAGAAGTACATAATGATAGCCGACCTCCGATAGGAGATGGCACTCGAAGAAGAAGAAGTACATAATGATAGCCGACCTCCGATAGGAGATGGCACTCGAAGAAGAAGAAGTACATAATGATAGCCGACCTCCGATAGGAGATGGCACTCGAAGAAGAAGAATCGGTTCTTCTTTATGTACAACATTATGCAAAAGCCACATAAATGGACACTCATGAGAATAGTAACAATACCAGCCCGATAAAGTAATAACCACAGGTAATAACAGCGAACACTTTCTAAGTGCAAGGCGATGCAATATGAGCTGCTATAAATTTAAGTTGCGCCGCCTTTCTCAGTAGCAGATGCTGGAAAGATGTGGAGAAACATTCGTATATTTCGTATATATTTATTGCACATAAAAGACAAAACACAGAAAATACAGAGAAGTAATTTACAGAGGCAAGCTTATCTCTAAAAAGAGATCTCTTCCAGCAAACCCAGAACATTCTTCTATTTTTTTTATTGTCTTGATACAAATAGACATAACTTATCACAGCTTCACGTCTTTTCACATGTAAATGTAACCCATTAATGTCCCCACCGAGGGGCACAGCCCTTTACCTGGAAACGAGTAAGATTGGACCAAACTAAAGGCGTGGCGCTTTCATTTTTTAATGGCTTCAAAAAAAAGGAGGGGTTATCAATTCGGTTGTATGTTTTTTTATACATTTTTTTAAATGTTTGTTACATTGAAACTGGTAGACTGAACCGATTCCAAAAATTCTTTCTTTGTTCAAAAGGGAAGCCAAATAGTTTGGTCCAATTTTTTTAAAATCAGGAATCGGTCATATATTTAGGTTTTTACAAGAAAAAACTATGAAGTTTAATTTGTATTTACCTGGATGACATTATGCATCCAGTCTTTTTGGTATTTAAAGTCATTGTCACGAGATAAATTCTGGCTGTTAGGATCGTATATTCGTTTATATTAAGTAATACGTATGCACTTCACTGTCAGGAGACAGATTTCGTAGGCTCATTTTTTAGACGACATTTGTGCACCGAGCGGGGAGGATTAAAAGTGATAGGTCATGAAGTCAGTTTTTTTTTAAGTTTTAACTTGGTGAATACTGAAAAGCCGACTCCATGCAATAGTTTCAGAATAAGGTATTAACCCTATGGTGCTTGGGAGGCGTTTCGGGGCTAATTTATCATCTTACCTCCCGGAGGTTATCTCGCTGGATTTAGTCGCAGGGTTCACTGGCTCGCTTAATGACGAGGTGGTAGGGTTAGACGTTGTGATATCAGTGACGTCATGTCAGAGTATAGATAGAACATATCCGCTCATCAGGTAATTTTATAACAATAGTTATTAAGTACTTTTCGATTGGCCTGATCCAGGGAGCACTTATCTGCACTGAAGGAATCTTATTGCACTGAAGAAAGGTTATCATAACATAATCTTTACAAACAGGCACATACATTGCTTCTGGTTCCCACGACACTGCTTCTGGGCCCACACTACGATACCAGAAACAGCGGTATCACAAAATACAAACACAAAATACAAATAAAAATATGTTTATTTTGCGTAGATATGGTTAAGTTAAGTACATAGCAGGTAACATAAAATTTATCGGCACTGCACATCTAGCAGAGACTATATATACAATTGACTGCGCCTGCGGGGGAATGCGGCTCGCCATACGTTTGTTGTATTCAACAAACGAACCTATGTACGATTACGGGCCGCCAGACATTTTCACAGCGGCTGACCAATCACAGCCTCTCAATCTCTTACCTCGTCCCCCGCCGCTCGTAAATTGGTGAGTTGTGTTTCAGAGGAAAATGTATCTATACGCTCTCCACTGGATAAGTGCTCCCTGACATCTAGCCACGTAGTGACATGCAAAAATAGCCCTAAAGTAGTGCAATACAATTTTATTTGTTAAAAAGTCATGTAAACATCCAAGACCTGATGGGCTTTTCAAAATTGGGACAGAGGGACCGCGGAAGTGAAAAGCAGAGAGGCCCCGAAACACGGAAAAAGTTCATGACAAAAATATTTTCACCACCTTAATCTTAATTAGAATTCATCTCACACCTCATTCCGACGAATCTTATTAGGGCACCGCGCGAGTCGCATACAAAAGTTCGCTAAAGTGCGAATCGACTAGCTCGTCGGGGGTTCTGTAGCTACTTTATTTCTTGTTGTTAGTCGCTTATGTAAATAAAGTTCAGTTTTGTTAACTATATACCTTACCAAAAAGATGTGTAGCTAAAATTTTGAGCTTTGCAATTTTTTTCAGTGTGAAACTCGGAACCCTAAAGAAAATTCCATCAAAAGGAATAGCGGTAAATGGGAGTTCAATAAGTCAAAGCGGAGGTGATATCATGAAATCGCGATTCGTTCTCATTAGGGATGCGTTCAAATTCAAATCGGTAGGGAAAAGCGACTGAGCTCACATTCCGGGCCCGGCCTCGATTGCCCATTGAAAACAATTTTCAGAAACGTGAGCGGCGGATGGCGGTTTATTTTTATCGATATTCGAATACAGGGTGTGATGGACATTATTCTATATTTTCAAAGTGGCTAGTTTGTTTGTGTTCTTTGTGCAAACGTGCAAAACTGGGAGCGCGGCCAGCACCCCAGCCAAGTCAAGCATAGGTAGATTTTAATCAGGTTGAAAACAGAAAGAGTTTTCTGCGGTTCTGATACGGTTTTAAGCCTAGTTTTATTAAAATCGGTACAGCGGTTTAAAAGTTATCAGCATAACAAAGAAACCAGTCAGCCTTTTTTACTTAGGATTATGTTGTACGCAGCCAACTGGTTCAAATAGCTGACCAATTGCACGCCTAGCTCGTTCATTAAACAACGGCCTTTTAGATGTCGATAATGATTAAATTATCGTTACTTTTGATATGCCGTTCAATAAATACTTCAAAGGACCGTACACGGTTCATTAAGTCAACAAATTCATGGATATCTGTACATAGAGCCCCATTCATCCCGCATTGGCGTTCGCAAAACATTTTATCCAACGAATCAAAAAGCAAATCAGCATAAAGTAACTCCCCTAACGTAGGGTTGCCATTTTACTAGATAAATACTGTATTTTTAGAGTTTAGAGTGCGGACCAGATTTGTATATTATATTTTGTATATATTTATTTAGATTTTATTTGCACTAATGTAAATGTGGTGGAAATATTGGTTTCTGCTAATAAGGCATTCTGGCAATCTAACATTCTACTTATCTGAAATTTTGCTAATCTTGAGTTCTTGAGGCCCCTCGTCAGTGCTATAAATGGCCGCTATGGGCACATACAATTGAAATGTAATTGTTATAAAATTATCCACAGAGGAGATGAACATTCTGTTACTTCATCTGGTTTTGATGCTTTATGCCAAAAGCAGATAATGACAATCTACATGTACCGAATAACCAAAATATCAATGTGTCTACTAGTGCTCGACGAGCTGCAAATTATATGTAAGTAAGTAAATGTAGCCCATTAATGCCCCCACCGAGGGGCACAGGCAAATTATATGAAGTTATCAAAATTAATCCATGATTAAGTTCTCTGTCGGGTTCAAGTTTCTACAAAGGGAAATCGAATAACCAAATCATTTTTTATTCCGAGTTTGTATTTCCGCACCTGGTAACCCCACCCTAATGCCCTATCTCTCCACAAAGCCATTCAGTCTCATTAGCTGCGCCGAGGGAACCCTTTGAGATAAAAACCGGTCAAGTGCAAGCTGTAGCCGGTGGATGGGTTCCGTACACCGTTAAATTAAATAACAAGAACTATCAGTATCTTGGCTAGACGGGACGACGACGGACGGTGGACCAAAGCAGTCACGGAGTGATGGCCATGAGGAGCGCCAAGGCCAATGGGCAGATCACCAGCCCGATGGTCCGACGATATTATCAGGTCGTCGGGATCCCACTGGGTGCGATTGTCACAGGATCGGGAAGATTGGCGCTATAGAGAAGAGGCCTATGCCCAGCAGTGGGTCGATGTGGGCTGAGGATGATGATGATGATCAGTATCAAGCGTCAAGAGCTGGATTGGATAATGAAAATATAAGTGAACTCCTAAACTCCTACCTTATTATTATTAAGAGCCTTCAATGTCCCACTGCTGGAAAAATGCCTCTCCCCCCTCTTTCATTCTATTTGATCAATCCTGAGCGGTCTCCATCCACTCCCTATCCCATAGATAGACCCACTAGACCCATCTTTTATTGGGTCGGCCACGCTTTTTTTTTTGGATTTCCTGGGAGCCCGTCTGTGGCTCTTTTAGCCCAACGTATCTAATCCTACCTATCTAACAAAAACGAATAAGCTAAAATCTAAAAATATAGACTCCGATACACTAGGGAAAAACTCCCAACAAGTTGCAGCAAAGTTGCACAGTGTCCCGATACATATCCCGCGCATTTTAGACATCTCTTTACATAAAATATTATAATGTCGCGAGGAAAGTTTCAGGAATGATTTGGGTCGGGACACTGCAACATTGCTACATAAAATTCAAATTCAAAACTCAGAAATTCATTTTTTCCTCTTGGCCACTTCAAGTTTGGCTGCCAGTGATGTTTTAATTTTTTATTTTTTTTTGAATTAGTAAGAAATTTAATTGATATGTATATACAATTAACTTACTACTAAAAAACAATTAAATTAAATAAAAAATATCCATAAGGTCACCGCCGCCGTCGAGTGGCAGGGTGCCCAACATGCTGGCATCATTAACCTCGCTATATCGCTATGCTAATTCGCTGAGCGAGGTAGGTGCCAGCTCTAGAATCACCTGACGCTTCGACGAGTCTCTTTGCAACCTCCTTAAAGACCCCCACGGCCCGAGGGTCTCTACGCCAAACGGCACAAATATGTAGCCCTCCCCAAGGGCGGCATATTTGCGCCGTTTCAAACCCTCTGCAGAGTCCGCCGCGGCACCGGCCTTGGAAGAAGTCGCTGGTAAATGGGATGGCGCTAGTGTTTCAACACACGTTGCATCCCATACCAACGACTTCCCATGCTGCCACGGAATGAGTGTCATTTCCAAAAAAAAAACATTGACAAATATGGTTCAAACAGTGGCTCCCACACTAGGCCTAGCCTGTTTCGTGGATGCCGTTACCAAATTATAAAAACATGAAGTTACATTTTTATATAAGTACCGACAAAATTCACTAAAACACAAAATAATTAAGTAGTAACAACATAAAATTATCTGAGCAGTACACCCAATTATAAAAATTATTAAAAAGAAGAGTAGATCAAAAATAAACTTATAGAAATAAGTACATGTATAAGTATAATAAAATATTGACTACGTATATAGACGTAGAGGGTATACATATTATAATATAATACATATAAGTAATATAAGTATGGATAAATATAGACAAAGACATTAATAAATTTTAATATAACAGTTATCTCCCATAATCATTTCAGTGTCATCATAGTCCTTTTCATTCAGCCAGCTGATGATTTTGTGTTTTGCTTTACTGACTTTTATATAGGTATGTCCCCTATTGTCCTGAAATGATATGAACAAATAATTAATTTATTTATTTCAGCGTTTGGTTTATCATTCGTCATTTTAGGGCTAGTGCAGGCTGTTCGTTCGAGGACTTAAGGTTAGAACCTTACTGGTTACTGAATACTACGGAACCCTTAATTTCCCCGTTTTACCCTAGCAGGCAATCAAATTGCCTAACCCCGTTTCCTTTTCAAATTAAATCATTCACGTGAGATTTAAGTGTGCAGGTGGAAGTTTATAGTTATTTACCATAGAATAGATTTAGCATTTTTTATAGGTTTTTAGTTGAGCTAGTCCCCTGTCACGCAAAATGGAGTATTGAATAACTAATAAAAGATATTAAAAAACAGTCTTAACTTTAACCAGCTGTTCTGTATATAATTGAAACAAAAAATAAACTTTAGAAAAAACAGACTTCCACAAACCCTATTTGATTAGATTGAGTTTAATACAAACTGTTACCCCTTATTCCCCCCCCCCCCCTTGAGGACTTAATTTTGTCAAATCTCAGTGCTACCCCACGCTACTAAGGAACCTCTGTACAAAGTTTCATGACTCTAGGTCCACCGGTTTAGGCTATGCGTTGCCTGCCCATCAGCCACGCATTGTATTTGTACCTAGTATTGAGCAGTTCTGGTGGCCATATGTGGTCTTCATCTGCAGTTCCGCATCACAATATTATGCTTACCATGTGCATTTGCACGAGTTATTATGAAAAACATAAAAATCACTATAGGTCTGCCTATAATATTTGAAGAGTTTCCTCGATTTCTCCAGGATCCCATCATCAGATCCTGACCTGGTGTCAATGGGACCAATGGGAAGGTAAACCCTTTCAAACAAAAAAATAATTTTCCAAATCGGTCCATCCGTCTCAGCGCAATCGGGGAAGACATAAAAAAAAAACATCCGGACGAATTGTAAACCTCCTCCTTTGGGAAGTCGGTTAAAAATTGGGCACAAGTTGTACCTCTGCCCGTGCTCTACCGGAATGGGAAAACGCATGACGCTATGTTATGTTATGTTTTAGTTTCATTATTCAGCCTTTCATCTATTTAAGTCTCCTACTTCTCAAACTATATATCTCTCAAAAATAGTAATCAAAACTTCTTTCAAATCGTCTAAACTATGCTTATTTTCATGCATTATCTTCTATATTAAATATTGTGGCAGCTTGTTAAACTAAACTAACTTACTTAATTACAGAGAAACGAAACGTGTCGCTATTTTGAAACGTTTGACTACTCAATTCTGTCTCTGCCACCCCGTATGGGAAAAAAGACTTGTTTGAAAGACTGTTTGAGTTTGCTGTCAGAAACCATGTCTTGTTAAATCAAAGGAAATAACTAATCACACATAACAAATCACCTTTGCCTTTTGCCGGCTGCACAAAACCATTATTAACATTCAACAGTAACTCATTTCGAAAATAAATATCGATTCACGATCAAATTTCTTTTGAAACGGAATAGTCTCAAAAGACAGAAAGAACGCGTAAGAGTGATGACAAATGGTAGCTATTTATGTAGGCCTAGGGGGTACCACAAACTTTTTAAAATTCAAATCAGATAGGTATCTGTCGCAGAAACGACGGGAGATGGTGCGATAATGGTGGTGGTGTTCTGGAGACCTCGTATAGGAAAAAGAAGTGTGGGGAAAGTATGGAAAGTCCTGCGACACGATGCTGACATCAGGAGCACAGCCAGCTCGACAGAGCACATGAAATGACGGTCAATATGCTTGTGGCCAAGGTAATCCAATAAATCTAGGAACGAGTCTTAAGTTGAAGCATTTTGGACAAAATGGCTTGTAGGTATATTTCCAGCAGATATATTTTATAAAGTCAATTTTGTGCAAAAAAAGACAGCATTTGATGGCACTTTTACATGACGTCACTCTGTGGTTATTTCATAGAACTCAGGAACAAGAGTTCCGTTTTGACAGTCCATAAAAAGTGTCTATTTTGACTTGACAGGCCACAAGCCTATTGGGGAGGCATATGTCCAGCGGTGGACGCAGAAATGCTGAAGATTAAGATGGAGCTCCTTTTGGATTATTGAATCACTAATAGTGGGCACAGTTGTGCCTCTGCCACCCCGTATGGGAAAAGGCGTGACGCTATGTCATGTGTTTGGAATAAAATTAGTGTTATGGCGATTGATACTTTGATCGATCGAAAATCTAAACTAAACTGTATCAAAGGGTTGTTTAAGGGGAACTATTGTTGTTTACTATCCAATAAGAAGAAAAGAAAAGAAGAAGAAGTGTTTATTTGCCACATTAAATTAACATACCTAGCATGTAATCTACTTATTTTATTTGTGGCAAAAAGGACTGGACTCAGCTGATGCTGAGTGATGTGACATCATCACAGCGCTGTTTTTCAGGCCAGACCTTTTTACTTAAACTTAAATAAACTAAACTAAAATGAAAAGAAAAAAAAACAATAAATTAGGTATCACAAAATGATAATTGATAATTCTCTTTGTCACATGTGCACAACATAGGAAGCTTATGCACATATAACAAAGAAAATAACAAATAACTGTATGTTTATGCATGTATGTATGTGTGTGCAATTGTGCATATGTAATGAAGTGTAGGTATGTGTGCAGTGCAAAGCGTATGTATGTACCTGACATATATATGAAAAAATAAAAATACGGTCAGTTCGACCTTTAGAAGCTTCTTTTTTCTTAACTGTATATGAAACGAGTTTGTTTTTTCTGTTGGTCAAGGAGAATATGTCTCAGTTTTCTCTTAAAGGAGAACTTAGACATCATCTCTTGCAGGGGAGGCGGTAAGTCATTCCACACCTTCGATGCTGCAAACTTGAAGCTGCCTCTAAAGGATGCTGTTTTATGTTTTGGGATCATTAGCTTATTTTGAGCCTTGCTTCGCAAAAAGCGGTCATGATGGTCGCCAGTAAACGACGGTTTATTAAACAGGTACAGTGGTCTCTGCGTGTACAATACTCTTTGCACAAGACCAGCCATATGTAGTTTACGGCGGGTTGTCATTTTGAGCATATTTTTCTTGTCAAGATAGGGCGTAATATGCGCTCGTTTGGGGACATCAAAACAGAATCTTGCACATGCGTTTTGCACCCGTTGTATTGCTCGTTCTGTTTTCGCATATATTCTTGGGCCGTAGACGACATCCCCAAAGTTAAAGAGCGATAAAATTAGGCTTTCTGTCAGCGTAATGCGAACAGTTTCAGTCAGGTAAGGTCTAATGTTGTAGAGTAATTTAAGCCTGTAAAATGCATTTCTGATTTTGGAATTGACGTGTTCAACGTAACGCAGTTCACTATCCATAACAATTCCCAAATTCCGAGCTGACTTGACCAATGATGCAAGTGAATCAGTCAAAATATGCTGTGATGCTGTGAACCTTTCACGAAGTTAGCATCTCATTTATATAAATAAACTTGATTTTAAGGGTTGTTTTAACAGAACTATTTTAAATAACTATCCAGAACTGTGGAACCATGGGGGACGCTGCAAATACTGTAGTTAAATTGTGAGATGCTAAGTTCACACGCATACTGTATCGGCATAAGACGTCGTGGAACAGGCCCTGAGGACACATTTCTCACCCCCAACATTGGGGTATGTAAATCAGAGTAATTCTGGTCGTAACTCCAGAAACCTTGACTTATGAGAGTTTAGGTTGGATGTGAAGCGTCGATTCATACCTGGAGACAACATTAGACATGGCGTGAAGACGGTTCCGCGAAATGTAAAGGGCTGAGGGTTTTAATTACCAAGCCATTTTGAGGACATGGCAGCAAAAGTTGACACACACTTACAAGAGAGCGCGTGCCCACTGTGTCGTAAGGGTTAATTTATCGTTGGACGACTAACGTTTCTAGCTGTTCCCATTATCAACTGTTTTTTGTGTTATTTGTCTTGACAATCTGTCGTCACACCAAAAAGTCGTGGGCGACAATTAATCGTACCGTCCTGTTAATAACTCTATTTAAACTATGTACAAGCCACGACATGCACCTACTGTTTGCGTTACGACATTTATTTATTTATTTAATAGTTTACAATAAGGCTTACAGTAATTATTTACCAAATCGCGCTTATTGCTAGATAGTTAGTAACAAAAAGCAACACTTATCATTTATCTGTAGAAACTAAATAGTAGAGTCAGATCGTTTTTTAACTTTGGGATAGTATCAAAGAATATGTCCAGCTGACCCACCCTGACCAGTTCATTTATGAGAGCTATAGCTCTTGGGGTAGGCGCGTTTTCACCGCGCAGACTGCGAAAATGGTGGGTCGAGGCCAATAGTGGTGGCCGGCGCCGAAGCATGCCAGATCGCAATTTGGGGAGTGGGAACGCGCTCTAAGGATAAATATAACTTTTACCCGGGGTCTGACCAAGCGGTGGCAAAGACTTAGTAGTTATTTATTTTTACATGATTGCAGGTTTTTGTACATTTAAATTAAAATAATAATAATTTAATGAAACAGTTAATTTAAATAGAAAATTTGAGCCAGATCACTGCCGCCGTCGCTGGGCAAGGTGCCCAGAAGACTGGCGGCGTTGCCTCGCTGTATGGCAAGACTCAGCCGTTGCACAAGGTAGGCTCCAGCCTTCCGGTCATTTGAGGCATCGACCAGGCGCGATGAGAGTTCTTTGAACAGTACTCGCGCCTCTAGCCCGGCGGATGACATCATTTTAGTGCTGCATGGCGCGACAGGCGGCCCGCGCTGCGGCGACATGCCAGTCCATGGTGGCCCAGTTGGTCAACGCCTCCCCCACAGCGGCAGCGATGTGGCTCGTTTGTCTTGGCCCCCAGCCTAAGACTTACTGCCAAACTAAAAGTCGTCCTCTCCAGCAGAGTCCCTAAGCTCGTATAGATTATAATATTTGCCCCGTAATTGCAAACAGGTTGCAAGCGCCACGGGCGAGCGCAAAGCAGCCAGCGCGCAACTTAATGTGCACCCGAATGCGTCGGGGCGAGAAATGGAAATCTCGCGAGAGAAACGTCCACCCTGGGATTAAGGCGAGGTATGAATTGGTTTTCTAAAAGAGATCTCTTATTAGAGATAAGCTCGCCTTTGTACACGTTTTCTATGTTTTATATTGTCATGTGTCAACTGTTTGTGTGCAACAAAGAAATTATGAATTATGAATAATTACAAACCAAGGTCAACGAAGATTGCGGAAATGTTTGCGATTGCGTTTTCCGTAACAGAAATAACCTTTAATCTATCTATGGGCTTAAAACTATCATTGAGGCCGAAACTGACTTTTGAAGCTTGGATTTTGATTCAAACTCAACTTCAAACTCAAATGTTTATTGCGTTCTAAGTGTTGTACAGATGTTACATTATATGTAGGAACTTATGACTTCAAAGCTTTTATACGCTTATTATTGACACGCGCTGTCATTTACAGCGACGTTTCCATTACATTTCGATCAAAATCGTTATCGCGATACCATAAAATGGTATCAGGATCGATGTTAGAGTCAATTTAGTTCCCATGACAGAGGTAAATCTTACTAGTGGGCAATGTATGCGTGCAAGCTTACGACTTTTATGGCGTTGTGGTTGACGCTGAGCTTCACAGACAGGTCTCGGGTTTGAAACGCAGCTGGATAAATAAAAATATCCCCAGATCTTGGTTGTTTAAATATTTACTTTACTTTATACTTAACGCACAAAAACAGAATACAGACACTTAAAAAAAAGTAAAAGTAAATGTAGTCCATTAATGTCCCCACCGAGGGGCACAGGCCTTTACTCGGATCCGAGTAAGATTGAGCCATACAATACAGACACTTAATAATGAAAAAAAATACATGTACAAAGGCGAGCTTTTATCTAATAACAGATATCTTTCAGCAAACCTAGGATGGACAGGATTAATTAACAAAAGATATACCTACATATGTGCACAACGATAAATATTAAATTGATAGACTACTTACTAATAAGTACATATGTACATACATAAAAACCATACAAAATATATAAAAAAGAACATAAATACATATAAGTAAAGTAAGTAAATAAAAATCATTTACATCATCCGAGCTCAGAAAAGAGGTTTTGCAGCTGTCAAAACAAACCTGAAGTATCGTAATCGTGGGGATGGTCTGTTGGTATCAAATCGTTACGTTACCGGGACGCAATATCGAGAAATATTACTTCTGTGATATTTCAGCGGTGTCTCGGTTCACTTAGTTTTTGTTTTTGCTCCTAAGATTATTTGTATTGGGGCAAATTGTTGTATTTTGTTTGTATTCAAGTATTTATTGCAATAAATTACATGTCGTATTATAGGTGTAATTATAAAATAAAAAAATAGTATCAAAGTAATTTTACCCTTTTGGCAAAACATTGCATTACATTATTTCAAAACATACACAACAATTAATAATTCCCACTGTTGTTTGTTTATTTTATTTTGTGTTAGGAGAGGTAACTTCTGACTTAACTAAAAACTATACAACTTTTTGTTAAGGTGATACTCTACACTACACTACAAGCAAACACCTGCTCAGCAATCTACTTTTCTCATCCTAACTAAATAAAAAAACTATTTCATGTAATAAAGAAATTATGAATCGATTATGAAAGGTATACCTTGCTTAAGGCCCTCTTGAATGTCAGTTCATAATCTTAAAGCAGCTTTAGATAACAGAAACATTCATAACACGGTGGAGTTGAGGCTGAGCTGAGGTCGAGGATCCCACTAATCATACCGAGGTTAGTCGCCGGCTCTCCGTTCACTACCAGCAAAACCACTAACCCTTTTTTCTCTGCCAATTTTCTCCGAATGCAATCCAATAAATGTGTTCCGAATGCAGCACCGGCAGCGCATTATTGTTTACCGATCCAACGGCAGTGTTCCGAATTGTGTTCACGTGCACAATTAAAATGCCACAACTGGGGCACCGAGTACTGTTTAATCCCGTATGAGCGAACCGCAATGCTAGAATGCAATGTTCGCTGCAATTGGAGAATTAGCGATACAATCATGATAAAGCGGGAGTGGGTGGGAATTGAGATTACGAATGCAGAGAGAGGTTATTGCAGTGGAAAGAAAAACTGGTGGAATCTACTAAAACGCTTAACTGCAGCTCATGTATAGTCTCATTTTTCCTTTACCAGCTTTCCAACAACCTTTTGGCACGCGGTGACAGGTGGTACTAACGCTTGATGATGATGACCTTCGATCATAATAACAGTCTCGACAGCAGACCGCACGCGACTTATATGCAAACTCCACATTTGACAGTTTCATGCACAGTTTATTCGAGACATATTTCGAGAGCTGACGATGTTTATCTTTGTTATGATCGAAGTTGATGACCAATAATGAGCAATGTCGCCCCTTGTAAACGTCACTCATCAGCCAAAATGACGTTGGAAGACCTTCGTTTAGATTCAATAGTTGGAAAGCTGTATCTGACAGCTCATTCAACATCTCATGTTCCAACTTCGTTTGGTATCTTGAAGGACCATTTTACTCTATGGTATCATCAACATAACGGAAAATGGATAGGTACGTATTCTACATGTGCAAAGGTGAGTTGATCTCTATAAATATATTCCTTCCAGCAAACCATAGATGGAAAGTAAGTATATAATCAAATCAGAAACCAGGTAGACCCGGTATGTGCTGTAAATAATCAGATTTCAACGAAGATAACAGGTATACCCTATTACACAACATCAAATAACCATGTAATCATCATAGTATCCTTTCGAAAGGGTTTGTTTGATGAAACTCTTTATACTTTAGACCGCCGCCGATCGATTTCTGTGGCAGTACCTACAAGGTAGCCGGCAGGATTTATTGAATGCGGTCGGAAAGTTTGGATGCAATATAAGTATTTGTTTCTTGTTTGTATAAAATGTAAGAGAAAGCTGGTTTCCGTCTTCAGACTGCGACAATCGAAAATTGGATCGAGAAACGTTTACGGCCGAATATATTTGTTTACTGCTGTTCCCTTTGAGGCGTTATTGTATTTATGTTTTTACAAGACGTTTCAAATGGTTGTAAAATTTTAATTTAGATAGCCATACGTTGGCGTTAAATAATGCACATCAGGCTATGGATACTTGAGATAGAGCCAAAACTAGTAAATTTTCAGGTTCAGGTCATGCATAATACAATTACCAAAGTATTCAAGTATTTTGATATTAGTTAAATTGTATCTCTATCAAATGAAGTGCATTGTTCAGTAATCTGCATTGAATTAATATCAATACTGATAATTTTTGATCGCTATCGATCGCCTCTTTAATATTTATTACTACTTAGATCTTATCTATTTAATTATTGCAGTATAGTGATAGCATGTCATACAAACATTCATTTTAATAAAGTGGTGATTTTGTCTGCAGTTCGGGATACATCAACTAAAATAGAAACAAACCAACATAATTTATATTATTTATATTACGAGCCTGTAATGTCACTGCTGGGCAAAGGCCTCTCTCCCCCTCTTCCAATCCATTCGATCCTGAGCGGTCTCCCTCCACTCTTTATCCCATAGACCCAACGCATCACTCTTCCTGGGTCGGCCACGCTTTCTCTTTACATTTTCTGGGAGCCAGTCTGTGTTCTCTTAGCCCAACGATTTGGTAGCATTCAAACAACGTGACCGGCACAGTCCCACTTTAATTGGGCAACCTTTTGAGCTATATCTATAATCCTTAATAATCCAGGAGCGCAGCTCGGAATTTCGGATCCGGTCTAAAAGCCGAACACCGTGAATGCTGCGCTCCATGTTTCTCTGACAAACCCCGAGTCTGAACCTGAGTCTATAGGCATAAAAAAAATATCTAATTAATAAATTTTAGTTGCAGTTAACCTGTAATTCTAGCTCCACTATTTATTTATTTATTTTATTTGGGACATCAACAGCATATAAAATAAATGAGTTACAATGGTAGATAGTAAATACAAAAATTAAGCCGGTAAATAGCAACTATACCTGAAAAGATGAAACATAGAGTTTCACTTTAATTTATTTTTGATGTTTGGCAAAAGATAGTCACACGCAAGAGTAATACTTATCATTTAAAGGTTAAACAGGTAAAAAAGTAGGTCAGAGACGCTTTTCTTAATAGGTTCTTTGGCAGAAAACCGCTGAATGACTTTCAAAGTTCATGATCCAAACCAACGTAAGTACGTGTTATAGTACCTACTATACTATGCTATGAGTATAGATTTGTATGTGCACAGTAGCTGCTACAGCCCTGACCGAGCGACGACCCGGCTATCGCCACCCACTTGCACATGCGCAGAACAACCCCTGCTACCAAAACAAGCCAGACGGCCCACGCAACAGTTAAACCTACACTCCTGCACGAATACTACCGGGAAACAAAAGAAAAACCTAATTAAATGCAAGAAGTAACCAGTGAACCTACAGTGAACGCTAATAGAAGTTGCACGCACGAGCGGGTCATCAAAACAAATCCGCATTTACGATGTAAACATGGGCGAACGTAAAATCCTCTTTTTCGCTCTCACTGTCATTATTTACTGCAGCATTCACGTGTGGTTCGCGAAACAGACGCCAGATGAAGCAGATCTCAGCCAACCAGACTCTGAGCCCGACGAAAGAAAAATACCAAAAAATAAAACAGTGGAAATAGAAACGAAGCCAGTGATCGAAAAACACAAACGCATCCCGCTTTATGTCAAAAACGCGTGCAGTATTCTCCAAGTATTCACAACAAAACCGCCAGTCAAGTGCAAGGATAACAAAAATATGGAGAACAGCGACAATTCTATGGCCGTAATCGGAATGATAGTTTTACTAATCGGCCTAACGATCAATGCCGTTATGGACGTACTTAAAGTGAAAGAAGAAGAAAGAATCAGAAGAAAGTTAAACCCAGACGGCGAAAGACGACAGTCTTTAGCCGAGTTTGCAAATAAAAAGCCTATGAGAAGAGAATCAAGCAAGTTCGGTCTTCAATTGTTTCAAATATCTGAAGGGGCCAGTAGTTCTGATGACGAGAAGAAAATTAAACGGCGTCAGGACAGAGCTGTTTTTGCTAGAGGAGAGTCGACAAACTCATATTTGAGTGAGAGGTGTATGCAGAGGGATGAATCGCCGACACCCAGGTCTTCTGAAACACCCACGGGTGACCCCAGGATGGTGAAGAGACAATCTGTGTCTAAGATATTGGGTAAGATTTATTACATTTTTAACATTCTTGTTTGTCTTTGAAATTGCACTGTAAATAATACAGTGTTTGATGCAAATGGAATATTTGTGTTAAATTGTTATTTCTTACAATTGTCTTGAAAAATACTTTCCTCCCACAACATGGTCTTTATTGGAACTGAAAACTGTCTCTTCCGTATTTTCTAAAACTATTTCTGTCTATTCCTAAACAAGGTCTGTCAGACGACTGAAACATATTTTCAGGTAAAAATATCAACTCTACAACAATTCTGTAGATCTGTCCTTGAGCCTGCTTTTAGATTGATTGTAGACTTAAATATTCTTTTATTTGTTTCATCAAAAGCACTGTATGTATATAACCAACGCGTCGTGCTTGCGTGCCATTTATATGATACAGGTTTTCAGCCACGTTTAGGGGCAGTCAGTCTGAGATTCTTGAAATTGCAGAATATTATACGAAAACAGATTTGTGACATAAGTCTTCCAACGATCTTTTGGCTGATGAGTGACGTTCACAGGGGGGTGCCACTTCTACGCTACCTTTCATTCCTCATTGGTCAATTAGCGTTAGTTCCACCTGTCGTGCGCCAAGAGATCGTTTACTCTCTTATCAACAACACCACAGTTATGTGAACACAATTATTACGGCTCATTGGGTTAAAGTCTAATTAAGGATCCAATATTTAATATAGGAACATACGTATAAAGTCAAAGTCAAAGTAAAAAAAAATATTGACCATAAAATCATACAGATTGCTTAGTCAACATCAATATAATATTAATATTTTTGTATACTACCGCCCGTTCGGAATTTGTGGGCTTAGGGATGGAGCAAAGAAGGGCACGAAACTCCCCCGTACCTCTTTTAAAATATGTGAGGGCCTTAAAAAAAACAATTTTATATTTCTACTACGACTCAGTCCATCGCCCCTCTTTGGATTTCTGTGCGCTGAAATGGTAAAGACCACGCAGTTTTGTCATCTAAATATCCTTTAGCTCGAACTATATTCAGATCCCGCAAGGCCACTTCTGCCATGTCACCTGGTAGCGGGGTTTTTACTGCATATTAAAGATTATGGCAGGAGTGGCCTTGTGTGTGTATATTATAGGAATGTTTCGAGCTACTGTTGATGCCTAGGTAATTAAAAATTCTTGACACCCGTATCTTATTAACTTTGAAATGGCCACTCTCTTTCCCGCCCATGATATGCGCCGCTACACCCTCTCCGCGGCACTTAGGTTGGTAAGAAGACATTTGGCGCGACCTCTATGTGTGTACATAATACGTGTTCGTGGCGTTCAGACTCAGTAAGGTTTCTAATTCTTTTATGGGAGTGTTTGTTAGTTTTTATAATAAGAGGGGCGATGGACTGAGTCAGTACGTCTCTCCTCGGTGTATTTCCTTAGACTTAAGTAGAAATACATAACATTGTATTTTTAAGGCTCTGATATTTTAAAAGAGGTACGGGGGAGTTTCTTGCCCTTCTTTGCTCCATCCCTAAGCCCACAACTTCCAAACGGGCGGTAGTATACAAAATATTAATATTATATTGAGGTTGACTAAGTAATATGTATGATTTTATGGTCGATAAAATTTTTGAACTGAACTGAACTGCTCATATCCATAGTCCTAAGTAGCAAATAAAGTTGGTATTCAAAGGCCCCGAACGGGTATGGCCCAAAACCTTTTGGACCTGGAAGAGGAGCATGCAGTAGGGATGTAGTGCATCACAAAAGTAACTATGCGTATGTGGCCTAGTAAATACAAAAGATGGAACACATACTGATTCTATACTGAAAATCCATCTTGATTGTTTTGAGAGAATTTTGGAACCCCATAAAAATCGAACTACTGGACCAATTTTATTGTATTTTTGAAGTAAAACTTCTTGGGGCACGGGGGTAAAATTTATTTAACCTCTCAACTGTTGGTTATTCATATATTTGCTATTCAATTACTACTAGCCGGGTGCTATCACGAGTGGCTAAGAAATGTAACGGAAATTGGAATCGGTGACGTCAGGGTAGGCTGAAGACTTTTAAAACCGCAACTATATTCAATACGGTTTTTAACTAATCAGATAAGATAATAATACATTCGTACAATAAAGAATGTTAATTAGTGAGAGAAAAACCTGATGAAACGTTAACAAATAAAAATTATTTTAAGCATTCTTCCACGAGTTCTTGATTTCCGGTATGGCCAAAACCAGTGACGTGACCTAAAACTACTTCGTTCAACCTCTTTGTTGGAGCCGGAACTTATGTTTGACAGTTGTGCGATGCGATCCATACAGTTTGTAAGAAAAGAGTTTCATCAATGTCACACGGGTCGATATGGATTTCTAAAATGATGAACGAATCGTTTTGTGGCCGGTAACTATGGAATAGGTACCTAAAACGCGCTGCGTAGTCGCGCAACGGGCAGCTAGTAATCGCATAAAGTCACTTAGAATCATCCAAATGTGATATTTAGTTTTCAAGCAAATTCCGATGTGATGGATGGCTGCATTAAGACTTCTTGAAAACAATAAGTAGGTACCTAGAACTGTTCTAAAGCCACTTTTCAACCCGGCCCGCCCGGGGCGCCCGTGCGCTTAAAACCCGAGCCCTTTCAGTGCCCGCGCGGCGCGCGCGACTTGACTGACATATCAAGTGATTATGTCGGAATGGTAACTCTTAGAACTATGAGAGTTGTACATCTGAGTAGCTAATGAAACCCTCTCTTACTCAATGTGAAGAAAATGTTACGATCACCTTAGTTTATTTTTGTACCGACATCAGAATCACACTTCTAATAAAATGCTCCCTCTCGTCACAAATGTAGTCGACATGAGTAAAAAACACAACAATTTCACTACTATTTCTGCAAAAAACAACAAAAAACTTCTTTCTTATCATAAAATAACAAAGACTTACCTCAATTCTCCAAAAACAACACTTATTTTAGCACTCGAAACACAAACACCACACCGGGCGAACGTCGGACTGATTTTTTCGAGTCATTGCACGGTCTTGAAATGAATGAAATGAACCATAGACCGTACCAGAAATTGAAGATTAGTTTATTGGGCGTGTATGAACCCTAAAACCATGTCAATACGAACACAATTGGTACAATTCGTTCCGTTCTAAAAAAAAAAGGTGTCGTTGTCATCTATAGATGTCGTCGGGTTTTGACGGTTTTTTTCATTTGTACTCTCGGTATGACAACGGGTTGTAAGAGGTTAAATAGTGCAGTTCAAGTCACAAATTAGCAGTTTAGCTACTAAGTACGTGTTATACCTACCTATTTAATGTTTATCTGTAGTAAACGGCCAAAGCGAGGTCTACAGCTTACAGAGCCATAAGTTTAATGGCTTATTGTTTCGCTTATTTGTTTGTATGTAATTTTTGTAATACATATTTTAAAGTTGAATTGTTGTTATAACTGTTGAAATTATACGATTTTGATTTTAATAAGCTTTTGTAATTTTAAAGTTAATGCTTCATGCCAGTCAATAATGTTGAAGTAAAATACCAAAATCGAGGTATGTCGTATGGCGGACTAAGGAAATGTCAAGAATAAAATTAAATAAGAGTTACGTCATCGCTTCGCGATGAAGTAACCCTAAAAAATCCTAGCAAAGTAGGTATGTATAGGTTAGCGGGGGTAGCATAAGGCACGCCAGTCACCCCAGCCACGCATTTTGTCACAATTTAATGTCATATCATAATGAATGCGCGCTATTTTATGGAGAAACATCATTGAGACGCGAAAGGAGTTGGCAATTTGGCAAAATGACTGCCCCAGACATGTACAAAGACTTCTCAACAGCCAATTAATAGCATTTAAATATTCTCTCATAAATTACTGCGTCTTTAGTTAGTTTGTAGAACTTGAAGGAAATGATTAAATAATTATGAGTTGTCACTTCATACTCTATGATTCCGCCATTGATTAGTGACTTTTGCCATCGTTAAAAATAACATGCAACATAATTGCCAACTAGCAAAACTGTTGAAAACAGGAGGTTTCCAGAGGAGTGGCTAGATGGCGTTATGTTGCATGTTATTGCAAAATGGTGCTTATTTCTAGCGACGGCAAAGGTCACGGAATCATATTGGAATCACGGAGTATTGAGTAACAACTCTTATTTACCTATATTTAATAATTTTTTTCTTCAAGTTCTACAAACTAAATACAGACGCAGTAAATTAAATTTATGAATGAATATTGAAATGCTATTGGCTGTTGAGAAGTCTTTGTACATGTCTGGGGCAGTCGTCCATATATTGATTTAGCCATCTTCTTTGTCATTTATCTGCGCGACTGAGGTGAGTGGCAAGCCTTATGGTAGCCCCGCAGGTACACATTAACTTGGAATAGTTGAAAATACGTACTCGATCAATTAAATTTATAAAGGGACTGGGCACAGAGACAAGCAAAGCAATGCATACATTTGAGCGAGACGGCTTAAAGACGTGACGTCAGATGGTATATAATCTGAGCGAGATGCAAATAGTAGTGACACTATCGAATGAGTTAAGTATATCACCACGAGCGCGACAAATTGTAGATAAGGAATGGTGGGAAATAAATGACATGACGTATTAAAAGTAAGTACAAGTATAAAATAATTTCAAATAATCGGACGTCTGAAACATAAAAGTAACTTGAAGCAGAGATTGGATCTCAAAATTGGAAATTTAAATCTCTTTTAGTATAGGTAGGTATAGGTGTATAGTATAGGTACCACTTAATGATCTAGCTACAGAAGTTTTACTTCTAACACGTGTACGGTGCTACACGCGTATTTTTTTTTTTATTATTTTTTTGTAATCGACGCAAAATTTTGTCTTCTTTCATGTACTCGTACACATTATTTTAACAAGTAGCATGGATTTAGAATTAAAACTAAAATTGTCATGAATTTTCAAGTTGTGACTGTGATCCGGAGGGCTTTCGAGGTAGAAACCTTGGATTTGTCATTACCCATTTCATCACTACCAACTCAAATCAGAACTACCTCATTCGACGTAAGGAATGGGCATCGTAACACCCATTTTTTTTATTCTATAAATCGAAAATATAGACAAATATAAGAAACTAATTTGAATATTTTTTAATTTTTTGATGTCATTATTTTTTTATTAATTATTTAAAATTTCTGAATTTTGTAAGTATGACGTCACCACTGGCATAATTAGGTAAGTTCCTTTGCATTCAATCATGCTTTTAAAAAGTAAAAATACGTTGACGTTTGACAAATGTCAACAAGAGTTAATATTTAAATAATAAGTCGTTGTTATCCGATGTCGGTAACGAGTTATAACATTTTAATTTCTAAAATTGCCAATAACCAAGAATTGAATTGAGTTTATTGATCCGTTAATGTAAGTATTTAAGTAAGTATTTAACAAAGAGACTAAAGAATCCTTACTTCCAAGTGATCTTCACAGCAATACTGTGTGTACACCTTGAAATATTCCGCCTTAGCTTGACGACACCATTTTTGACGCAAATCTTCTCGAATGCGTACAAACAGTTTAGTTGGGCTATTTTTCGAATTGTTTTTGCAGTTTGGAACGAAGCACTCTCTAGATCCCATGATTATTTTAGTATTATTCGGATGTTTATTTGTTGCGATGCGAAGGTTATTTTCAGCGGTTATTTCTCTGTTTGACACTTTTGACAGTTGTTGTTGTTGACAAATGTATTTTTTTTTTAATATTTGTAGGCAATGGAACTACCGCATTAGAGCCAACGATGACGTATTTGAAAGAAAATGAAATTAACAGTTTTTGCGATAAATATTAATAATCCGTTTTAATTTTATTTATTTAAACCCCTCATAGTAATCAGTATCCCTATTCCTCTAAATGGTTTTCACTTTACGACAATCGATGCCTCCCTGATCAATGCCCATTCCATGGGCTATGATGATTTCAATGAGTAAAGGCTTATTTTGGATTATTATTCACCCGACTCGACTCGACCTTTGAAACTAGCCCTAAATAAATGTTTCATCATTAGAGGACAGCAGTTAAGTAAGTACCTAATAATTTGTATGATTTGATCAATAACCGAAACCTGCACTACACACCGACCAAAGAGCTAAAAGTAAATGCAAACATACTTACATAGCCCATAACAATAACAAAGTTAACACACGTTCGAGCATTGTATGCACAAAATACAATACATAGTTGTCAAAGTTATTCAGAGAATAATGTAGGAGTGGGCTGACTAAACATGCAATAGATCCGACACT
Organism: Argyresthia albistria; assembly: GCA_963457715.1. Taxonomy (NCBI): domain Eukaryota; kingdom Metazoa; phylum Arthropoda; class Insecta; order Lepidoptera; family Argyresthiidae; genus Argyresthia; species Argyresthia albistria. The sequence goes on along the minus strand of OY735266.1, from coordinate 10,998,876 downwards.
GCATCAATACACGGCACTAATGTATTAATAGGATCCCGAACACTAGTGCATGGCATGTACTGTACACAGTTAAGCCTGCTTATCCCAAGCTCAGTTCGGTAGTACTACATGCGAATTAGCATTAGGTCCAAGTAGACTAGACTAAATAATATAGATACCTATGCAGCTTGGATCGATGCCTAATCTTTGAGCTAGAGATCGGATTGTTGTGATGGATATTCCTAATAAGCTACTAATACAATTCCTGTATCATAACGTGGAAAAGATGTGCATACTTAGTCAGTTGTGGTTTATTGCTGTAAAATAAGAGTAGGTACCTATTTTATGTTTTCACACATGATTGCATTTTTATAAGCCAGTAAGTATATATACAATAACAAATGATTAATTATAACTAAAGTATACGTTGTGGTTTTGTTTTTATCGTTTTATGAATCAGACGATGGTCATTGTAATATTTACATCACATTGTTTTGTATCTTGAATGAATCCTTAGACATTAATGCTGGTAATAAAATATACTTACTTAATAGGTACTGAACCTGAATGCTCCAATAACAACAATCCTACAACCACTTTTAGTACAGTATTCCTCGACAAAGAATTGGGTCGTGTCCAATCCAAGGTAATTAAATAATAAGTAGGTACCTCCAGCAGTTGTACTTTATAAAGTAAATTTTGTGCAAAAAAAGAAAGCATTTGATGCCACACGCCACATAAGACGGCACGATTCTATTTCAATTCAATATACTTTATTGCACACAAATCAATATGACAACTAGAAATGGAAATGATATGAAACATGTACAAAGGCGAGCTTATCTCATAGAAATCAGGAACAAAAGTACCGTTTAGTTCCTAAAAAGTATATTATTCGACTAGCAGGACACTAGCTTATTCTCACGACCTTGGAGCTTCATCATAAAGGTCATCGAAATTCTTTGCTGAGGAACACTGTAGCTTACAGCATTTTAATTGGCCAAGATTCAACTTTCCCCATGTTCAGAATACAGTTTTTTTATCAAACTTACCCAAATATCCATTCTAATCTGAGATTCTCACCCACCACCCAGGCAGCCGGCCTCCCATGCAGCGTCGATCCTCATTCCCTGCTCTACCCCCCAACCCAGACATCCAAGCCCTGATGCTGGGCCACCGGCAGCCTTCAACTGACAGCGATGATGAAGACGGACGAGGAAGGAGGGTGCGGATCATACGGAGATATTAGAATGGAAAGATGATGTGACAGTTTCTAATTTGCGTAAAAATAATGAGAAATTAATAAAGACGGGATCACGGGATCACTAGATTACAGAATTCCTAAAAAATCCTATGAAATATATTATATCGGATGATTTTGGTAAAACAACGGAGCTTCAACTTTCATGTTCAAAAAAAAATGTGTAGCTTGTTTAAACTGAAATGACAAGCCGCATTTAATTTTACACAGCCAAAAGCATATCGCAAATGAAAAAGTTGGGCCCGTGATTTCAGTTTGAACAAGCTCTACTTAAAATTTATATATTTTTAACCGTTAACCGCCTGGCTCCAGCCATTTTTTTTATTTTTTTAGTAAAAAAAAAAAAATGCATTAAAATTAGTTTGACAGTGGGTACCAACGTCAAAAATTAGACATTCATTGACGTCTTGGTACCCACTGTCAAAATAATTTTAATGTCATTTTTTTTTTTTTATAATTTTAATGTCAATATTGTTCCAAGGACTGGATTGTCCTTACGCTTCCCAGCTATGATTTGATACAGCTCCTTGGTTTTATCAAAATCATCCAATATCTTCTAAGGTCATGGGAATTATTTATCGAGGAATACTGTACCCAAGGTGCTAGTTCGCAGCAGGCCGCAACTGCAAACGACGCGAACGTGTCGTGCGAGTGTGTGAGCGAGATAGAGACACTGAGCTTAGTTACCATACTTAGGTAGTACGCGAGTCTTCGCTAAAGGGAGGAACGAATTAATAAAATAGATTTACCAAACGAGTAAAGAACTATTTTTTCTGTTTTTTTTTTTTTAATCCAGAGCGAGTAAAAGGATCCTAGAGTTGAATCTCGAGTAGAACGAGGAATTCTTTTTTATTTTATTTTTTTAATCCCTCGCTCGCTCTGGATTCAAAAAACACTCTCGCCTTAAAAATAACTATTGCACTCTTTTCAAAGTTGTAGATGTAATTTCTGTCTGTTTTCACAAAATCAAGTAAGAAGTAGGAGTTGGACTATCGTTTTTATAATGTCTTATTTTATTTTTATAGTCATTATCAAAATAGGTCAGTCGGAAAACTTATTGGTATTTCGCAACCTCTTACCAGATAAATATCAATAAGTAAGTTACGTACTTAGAAGATTTTTAGCAAATATTTAATTTATTCAATAAGATACATAATTAAATTATAGATTGAAATTCTATCTAAAATATCTATCATTATTTCGACTGAAAAAAATATACCTCTCTCTGAAACCATTGTTGTCTTTGTCTTAATTTCTAGTTTAATATTAATTTTATCTTGGAGTGACCCTTTTGCAATATTGTCTTTATAGTATACGTACATAAAAGTTAGATTTAAGTATTTACATTAATTTTCAACTACTAATTTAATCTGTAAGCCTGATTATTCCCAAAAAGTCTGAAATCTAAGTCTTATACCTTTTCTCTATGTATATCAGTATTTAGAAAGATGATTAAATTTAATCCATAGTTATTCAAAGTCATAAAGCAAAGAAACATTTATAAAATTGTATGAAATTTAAATGAATAAATATTTACAAATCACTTGATTTCATGTTTTTCATTGGCTAACTTTATCCGAAACATGTACAAAATTAAATTTTACAGTAAATGGTATACGAGTAGGTTTGGACAAAGAGTAGAGAAAGAACTATTGTGTGTGATTATTTAGATATTAATTACATTTCACTTTATTAAGTTAAGTTCAAGTTTTTGTGTGTGTGGTGGATAGAATTTAACATTTTAGACACCACAAATAAATTATTAGAAATAATATTGGTTTCGAAAAATAAACTGAATCTCCGACTTAAATAGTGACTCCGAAAATTTCGTTCAAGAGGTTTGCCTACCTACTATAATTTTTGCGAATATGTAAGTATTTCAGATATTATTATTTTAGACTGGACTTTATTTTTCGCTTGTTTGAATACTAGCCATGCAACTTCATATTATCGCGGCAACAGGGTGCTTGAGTAGATAACCCATATTAACTTGTACATTAGTGCCACTTTCGAGTAAAACACTTATATAACTCGCGTTCTAGCTTCCTTAATAAGATGTACTTCCTTTACTTACTCGAACATGCAAAATTTAATTTCCACAAAATAATTAGGTCGGCTACAGACATAGCGCATAGCTGAGTAGCTTCCTGTGGTAGAGGGGAGTTGCGGAAGGGGGGTTAGTTTCCGTTACCTCTATCTGCAGGTTATATGGCGCGTGACTCCAGTGGAGGGGGGGATAACATAGCCCCGTAATAGTAAACTGTAGTCAGTGCGTGAAAATGACAGAAAATAATATGTATAGCCCATTAATGTCCCTAACGAGGGGCACGGGCCTTTACTCGGATACGAGTAAGATTGAGCCATATTCCACCACGCTGGCTCAGTGCGGGTTGATGGAGGGGTGTCGGTGTAGTTGCCAACCCGATTGTCAGAAGTTCAATGATAGATATACAATGGCTCAGGGAGCACTTATCCAGTGGAGAGCGCATAGATATATTTTCCTTTGAAACACAACTCACCAATTTACGGGCGGCGGGGGACGAGGTAAGAGAGCTGTGATTGGTCAGCCGCTGCGAAACTGTCTGGCAGCCCGTCATCGTACGTAGGTTGCGTTTGCGAACGTTTGTTGAATACAACAAACGTTTGGCGAGCCGCATTCCCCCGCAGGCGCAGTCAACTATAATTACATAGTTGATATTTATTAATTGAATAAATTGTATTTTTTTTTATTGTTAAATTATCCTCTGAATATTGTTATTTCTACTCTGCACGTGTATGACGATTTAGAAGCATTTCTGTTATGTTGTACAGGTTAATTTGACAATAAATAAATAAAATAAATAAATAGTCTCTGGTATGGCTAAACGCTCACGGGGGCCAGGTCAGGCACATCATCCCCCTGGTTGAAGTAGAAGAAGAAGGAGAAGGAGACTGTCATTATGCTGAGATTGCTCCCAGAGCTGAGAGTGGTTTATTATGATGGGGCTTAGAGCTGTACACAACCAAGCAGTCCACCGACGCCGCACGCCGACGACAGATGCTGTCGACTGCCGTAGACAATTTGTCGACTCCCGTCGACTGACTGTCGTAGAAACCTCTGTGACACGAGCCGATGTTCTGTTAATCATACCAAAATTAACCTATGTTTATCATTTGTGTCTGTATAATAAATACTACATACCTACGGGATTCATATATTAAATACACTAACACATTCGAATTTGTGATAAAATATCTTCAGTGGCCATCAGCCAAACCTAGAGCTTCCTGAGAGCAACGCCAATTTAATAGGAAATCGAATATACAACTTTATTGCATTTACAAACTGTGTCAGCTATTGCAGAACCGTCTCGTAAAACCTATTGTTAGAATATCTATATGTCGCCACCTTTGGATTATGTTAGGAACTTCCGGACCGAGTTCGATGGCGTGTACCCGAACCTATACCCGAACAAGCTGATGATTATGAGGCTTTTAATGTAAAGTAAAGCTGGGAGAACTACAAACAAACCCTCTTATTGAGCGTAGTGAGTAAATATTTATTCACAAGGTTTGTATTGCAACTAAGTAACCCAAGCTCATCGATACAAGTCTGTGCCCAAGCTACCCTCGCTTCGCTGGTTGCTCAGTAATAGTAGTTCAATGGTTGCTCATCAGCATTCGACGTAACCTAACCTACAGGTTTTGTCACTAAATTCGTACCTATTACTTGTTGACTCAAAAACTGACAGCTACACCGATACCTACATCGAAATTTACTTTGGTTAACTGATATCTCAGGCCTGTATTAACATACCCCTCTAAAATTTGAGATGTGTCTCAGCTTCATCACAGTCACGATGTCGCCTTGAGATAGCTCTCAAAAATGAGAATGGTTTATTAATACGGGCCTTAAAGTTTAGTATTTTCCACATTTTCATATGCAATCTAAACGTGTCAAATATCGTGCATATTATTTCATTCATTGTCCCAGCCAGCCTAGTAACACCCGAACCGTTTAATTCCGAACCCTATGACATCGAATTAGAGTTCGGAATCCTTTACTTACATGATCTCGACCTGATAGGTTACCACGCGGTCTTTGGGTGATTGGAGAAGAGCCAAATCTCACATTTTGTAGCCGATTTCTTAAAACAACAATTTTACAAGTCAATACTGTGTAGCTCTAGAAACACTCTAGATAATATGTATATCTGGCAGGTATTGAATCAAATCAAAACAATAATTTTCTGTAGATGTTTTCATAGGGCTTCTAAACGGGCCATATCTTCTCAGCAATTTGTGGCCGGTAACTATTAATTGGTGTCTATAGGAACACCAATAGTTGCCGGCTACATATTGCAGCAAAACCTGGCCCTTTAGGGGCACCTATAGATACTCCACCACCTAACGCCAAATTGTTTGTGACCGTTTTGTGGGCAAAAGAAAATGTGACTTCCAGAATACACAGCAGCTGTAATAAACATTCAAAAAGATGATAAAGATTTATGTAAATGTAGCCCATTAATGTACCTACTCACCGAGGGGCGCAGGCCTTCACCCGGATATGGCTTAATGCTGGTTGGTGGAGGGGTTTTACGATTACTACACATACCAAGTAGTGATAGTAGCCGGGACCAACAGCTTAACGTGCCATCCGAAACACGGAGCGTCAGATTAATTATCTCATTGGTACATGGTCACCACCAGGATTCAAGCCGGCTGCATCTCCTGCGTGAGAATCAAGCGTAAAACCCACTAGACCACGGAGCTCTAATCTGATAAAGAATCAGTGCTTTCAAAACCTTCAAAAATCGGTTGCAAACGCAATCAAGATGCAAGAGAAGGTGTGTAGACTATGTAGTAATCCTTAAATCCTTCAAAATTGAATTGTATGGGATGGTGGTAGACGCTTTCAGAGATATCAGAGTCCTTATTGATGAAAATAAGATTAACGTTTCAACCTATTTGTAAATTGTAATTATTGTTAAATATGTAGAATGGGACACGGATAGTGACTTACTGTGACATGAGCTCGTACTTGTATGGCCCACTTGCGCCAAGGAATTAACCCAGAAGTTAGCGTGACCTGTAGAACCCTAAACACCAGTTTTAACTGAACGAGGACGTAACAACTTTGAATCGATTGAACATTAAAATAAACAATACACCTGGTTTTACAACATTGTAGTTTGTTTTAAGATTAAAACCTCTGTAAATGATTTTATATTTATTTTCCGTTGGACAATTAAAATTCTTGTCCTTACATCTTTGATTGTAATATGCCAACAAAAACTATATTGCATATTATATTCACAAAATACGTATGAAAGTTACGTACTCAAATAACAACGTACTCGTCGTCGTGCTCATAATAACGTATGCATGCATGTCCTCACTTTGACGTGACCCACATACAGGGTGGTCCACCTAAACAGCCCTTCCCTCTTTACACCCATTATCTCATTCGAATGTTGTGTGAATAAACAATCTTGGCGAAAAATTAGGCCAACATAGTCAGTGCCAACGTTTCCCTGTACACAAGACCTTGCTATGGTTTTAAAAATAATTCTCCTGATACGTAAGATGTTGCGTCGGCGCCGCCACCGCTACGGATGCAGTCTTCATCGTACGGGATAAGGGAAAGCGTCCAACAATACCGCGTCAGACTCCGTTGTATAAACTGTATACTGTGTAAACTGGTGGCTGAAAGTTGTGATAATCTTTGCATGACTGTCAAAAGGCAACAAAAATCTTTCGGAAAACCAAAGAAAAATGACTAGTTCTAACTACCCAACGACAGTGCTGCATTGGAACTACCGAGGATTCACCGAGTTTCCACTCCAACAGCTAGAAGGCGAAGAGCAGGACGTCACAGACATCTACCTCAAGGAGAACCTAATATCCAGTCTGCCATCCGATATCGGTCGATTGGAGCGACTGGAAAGTCTATACCTAAGCGGGAACGACATAACAGAGTTGCCTAAAGAGATATCGAGGCTCCGGTGTCTGAAATGCTTTGATGTTAGTGGCAATCGGCTGCGGAAGCTACCGGAAGAGATCGGTGATGTTATCAGTCTCAAGTTTCTGATATTAGATGATAACGAGCTAGTCGAGTTGCCTCTGAGGCTGGCTGAGCTGAGAACGCTGCGGTATTTGTCGGTCTGTGGTGAGTGGTTTGTTGTGAATTTCTAATGGCGTTTGCCAATTTTCGATGCGATTATGGTGTCAAAGCAATAGGTCTATTTTTATCTTAGTAACTGTTATTTACATAGCATGCATATTTTATTAGTTCGTTGTCGTCAAGAAACAGCCATGATAGTTTCAGGAGTGTTGTCAAAAGTCGATACATATTCCCTATGTATCATGAAATTAATTGTAATTAGGTAGATATTGGAATGGAATGGATGATGTTTTGTTGTTGTTGTGATGTTGATACTTTGATAGAGCAGGATCCTGATCTGAGCCGCCAAAAAGTTTATGGTAACCACCCTGGTAAATTGCTCGTATGGGTACCTACCTACTTATCAATATACTTCAGATTCGTGAAACAATTTTTCTGAAAAAGTCACTTTGCCCTAACATTCGTTCTCATTTTCCACAATTAGCCGTAAGGGGGTTATTTCTGTGGCGAAAAGAAATAGATTACGACGAGTCACGCCATGCGATTATGTCATTACGTGAGGGTTGCTATTCGAAGCGTGTGAATATTAGCAGTAGTAGAATATTAGTTACGAGTTCCGTGTTCTAGTGGGTTTCATCGCGCAGGAGATGCAGGTTCGAATCCCGGTACCAATTGACCAAGTTTTATTTTATTTTATTTATTGCATAATACAGATATAATACATTGCGTTTCTTAATATAAACATCTTAATTTAAAACATGTAGAATCTCCTACTGGGTGTTTTGACAGCATTTTTTATTTGTGGACAGTGTATTTGTATTTAAGTAAAGTGAAAACTAAATTAAAAGAAAGAAAAATAACTAAAGGTACTATGCTCAAACCGCTTATTGAGTGATATTAATTAATTAGGTAAATTAACCAAAGATTTTCGAACTTTATGTTTGAAGGTTGAGAGTTTCATAAATATGTCCAAGTTATTAGATAAGTAACAATGAGATTGTTATTTACACCAAGAACGTTAACGGAAGTTCTAACGGTGATGAAAACCCCGTAAGGAATCCTTCATCATTCCATAGCTGCGGCGATGCTCGCCACCTTTCACGCAAAATGGACTAAGGGGCGGCTTGCAGAAATAGCTTATCTAGATTTATGTTGAGTTTCACGAAACTATTTTGTAAGTTGTCACTTAACTTATATAATCGCGAGAATTACACGAAGACTATTCGTTTAGTCTTCACCCAAGCTACCAGCAGTGTTTGCCCTAAAAGATTTCATCGTTTTATGATATTCACGTTTGGCCATATCGTGATATGGCTAATTTGACGATATGGCTGGCTACGACACATACATTTTATTTTATTTTATATAATTGGGACGAAAAACAACTACACAATACATAGATGTAACCATTACAAAAATAAAAATGTTTTATTGTGGAGCCCACAGCTTCATCCACCCACAGGTACATTTTAGTTGGGGCTGACTGTTAACAAAATAATTATGATGTACTTACCTAAGTGTTTTTACATTTTATATAGATATAGATATATATATATATATATATATATATATATATATATATCTCAATCTAAAATTTAGATAAAAAATTAAAAAATTTAGTCCAACGCGCTGCAAAAATATATTGTAATTAAAAAAATTACAATACCAGTCACAATCATAACCATCCTTTGGGCCTTGTCGGGTAAAAATAGTCCCGTATTTGGTCTCGATCAACCAAAGCATCTCAAGCAGTAAATCTTCTTTAGTGCTTCCTTACTGATTTGTTTGGCCCAGTTCTGTTTATCACCTAGTTTTAGGCCCGTCCGCTTACACAACCCGCATTGGTAGGTACTTAGGTTTGACGGGTACTCAGTCTGTATACAATTTAGGCGGTTCATATTTCGGCAGTAGGTATAGCTCGTTTAATCAAAGAATGGGACTGGCGTAAGTTTGAGCGAGATGGCATAAAAACGCGCCAGACGATATATGTATCTCAGGCTATGTTGATGTGAATGAGAACGAAAACAAGACGTAGGTAGACGACAGCGGAATTTTGAAATCTATATTCTATTTTGTAGATGCCTCGCCATTTCATGATATGGCCAAGCCATTTAAATATTTTTAAACATTTATATACAGGCACATTCATTGCTTCTGGCTCCACACTAGAATACCCTGTGTCATGGATAAAGTTTAGCTAAATTCACTACTTTACAAAAAAGATAACTGTTTATAGCCAACCAATTTTTTTCAGTGTATAAAATCTACAGGCGCCTTTACACAATGACCTATTATGGGCGATTACGGCACGCAAAACTCTGTCCCGTTCTGCGTGCCTGTAAGTAACCGCCCATCGATCGTGGACGTTTGAAGATGTAAAAGTAGCGTCGCAATTACAAGTCCCTCTCTTTAACTAGACGAGTTATATTCAAGTGGAAATGGAAACTGAAACTGATTCCTGTGTCTGTCGACACCGAACATTTATGATGTTGGTATAATACTGAATCTCTATTAACATTCGCTGCTTGAAATGAGCAGAATGCTTTATGGACCATCAAACGGGAGCTACCCTTTCTGTTTACAGAATCTGAGATAGTAATAGGAGTTGGGTGTTGAGAGATTTGGTAATGTGGTATTATTAGAATGTAGGAGCAAAGCAAAGCAAATCTTAAAACTTTGTACATACAAAATTATATAATTATCTACCTACAAGTAGAAGTGTTGAAGGGGAATCTATAAGTGCTTAAATATCAAAGGGGAGTCAAAGATAGCATGATCTCCAGGGAGCACTTATCCAGTTGAGAGCGCATAGATACATTTTCCTTTGAAACACAACTCACCAATTTATGGGCGGCGGGGGACGAGGTAAGAGAGCTGTGATTGGCCAGCCGCTGCGAAACTGTCTGGCGGCCCGTCATCGTACATAGGTTGCGTATGCGAACGTTTATTGATACAACAAACGTTGGGCGAGCCGCATTCCCCCGCAGGCGCAGTCAATTGGATATATAGTCTCTGATGAACTCTGAGTCTCCGTCTTTGTTGTCGGATTTGCACCTGGATTCTAGATACAAATAAACAAACACAGCGACACGCATTTTGTGCCCACGCCACGCAGCTGCAAATACACATTTGTGCCCAGGGCCCTAATGCTGCTCTGAGAATTTCACTTATATTTCATTACTATTTCATTACTATTCCATTGCAAACACCCAATCAAGGAGGATAATAATTTAGGAGAATACCAAATGACGCCATTTTGGGTGTTTGCAATGGAATAGTAATGAAATAGTAATGAAATTCTCAGAGCAGCATTAGGCCCCTGTTATTCAATACTTATTTCATTTGCGTTACAAGGGCAGGCTCAACGTAGCAGTTATGGAGATTGAAGATCCTAACTAGATACTTTTCCCTCCTTCCTTCCTTTCATATTGATTTCATTTTTCAGACAATAGGCTACGATGGCTGCCACAGAGGCCTGTGTACAACTACTTCCACTGCGAATTCAGGTTCTGGAGAAATACTGAGCTAAAGACCGTACCCTACTCCTTGTGGTACAATATGCTTCGGGACCAGCAGACAAGGAGTTTGAACATTGGGTAAGAATAATTATACCCATAGCATATAAAATTGAGCGTATACGGTCCAAACTGTCATTCAAAGAAACATGGAGCGCAGCCCTGCGCAGCATTCTCGGAGTTCGGCTTTTAGACCAGATCCGGAATCAGAGCTGCATTTCCTGACAAAAATAAATAGATTTAACTTAAAAAGGGCCAGCGACGTTAAAGATCAGTTATCAAAAGCCGGCACGCTCGATCGCTGCTGAATAATTGGGCTAAGAGAGCCACGGACTGGCTCCCAGAAAACGCAAAGAGGACACTTAGCCGATTCAGAATGAATTGGAGAGATGAGTTGGGTCTATAGAACAAGGACTGGGGGTTAGACTGATCAGTATCGGAAAGAGTGGAAGAGAGGGGGAAAGAGGCTTTTGCTGAGTGGGAAATAAGCAGGGTGACATTTAATTAGCTGACTATATGTTGGGGAACGATAATACAACTGCAACAACTACCTACTTACGATGATTGAACAACTTTCCCCAAGATGCTTACTTAAGGCCGCAAATGAAAAAGCTAGCGCGAATTTGCCCATATAGCTCTACACGAATTACTTAGTCATCTACATAAATTAAGCTTCCAAGAAGAAGCATCTCGTTAACTAGATATAACCATTTCCATACGATTAGTACTTCATTGAAATAAAAAACTAACTAATCTGTAATCTTTTTCAGTTGTCTAAGCGTGCCACAGTACCAACACTTACAGAGAACCGGGCGATGTCGCCTCAAACTCCAATACGGATCAAGAATATGGGAAGTGGATGTCGACTGCCCACCACAATATACCAACATTTTAGAACGAGGGAAAAACACCCCACCAAGTTTATACGAACTTAGTAGAAGAATCTTCTATGAAACTGTCTCTGAGGCAGCAAGAACTGTGTCAATAGAATGCTTCAGTATTTACAATGATAATGTTTATTGCGAAGAAGAGAATAATAACGATGTTAATAACAATGAAATTAGCAGTTTAGAAAGGAACTTCAATGAATTTGATATAATAGAAGATGCAACGCTGCCTCTAGATATTGTGACAAGTAAAGATGTCGATAGCAATGAATGCAATGTAGAAGCTATAAGTGCAGTAAAAAGAGATCTAGTCAAACGGATAGAGAGACATAAAGGCTATTGTGTTGCTGGGGACATAATTAAGGAATATTGTGATTTTGTACCTCATTTCATGAAGATAGATATTTCTTGCGGACCAGTTTCGAGGTGTGAAAATGTAAAATGCAAAGCACCTATATTTGATTTCGTCACATATGAATTTTGTCTAGGGTATGTACTTAAAATTTAAGATCCTCGAATAATTATTAAGCTAGTTAAGATCTGTGGCCGGAACTTCAGGACAATAAAAATCACAAAGCTACATTCATAAAGATATGATGTCTAAAACATAAAAGGCAAGATTTACAAAGAAAAGGAGAAGCTAAATACTACATACAGCCAGTTGTATATCGCCAGTTACTCACCTACTCTGCTAACATCACATCACCTACCTTAAATAGACAGTGAAAACCCAATAGGTCAAATAAGGCAAGATTTACAAAGAAAAGGAGAAGCTTAATTCTACATACAGCCAGTTGTATATCGCCAGTTACTCACCTTTAACTCTGCTAACATCACATCACCTACCTTAAATAGACAGTGAAAACCCAATAGGTCAAATAAGTCAATCCTAAAGCAAACATACCCATAGGACCTAAGATTTTACAGTTTTTAGAGATCCTATGCAAACTCGGTAATGCAATACAGAACTAATTTTGTTTTTCAGGAAAATTGTCCTCATAGACAACACAGAAGACGTGATACTGAGTGCTGCATTCTGCTCCCAGTCCTGCGCTAATGTGTGGAAGGGGGGGAAGACCAATATGATTATACCTTGGAAATTGTCGCCGGACTACGTTTAAGCTTATGATTCTAGGTTAGGTTACTTGTATAAAACAATAGAATATAACAAGCACTGCCGCTAGTCTTATAAAGTAAATTTATTTTTATAAATATGAATTTCGTGTAATATATTATTTCTAAAAATATCGGTAAGTATGCCATTTTACTGGGGATCAAAGACAAAGTTCGGCCTACTGGGGATCAAAGACAAAGTTCGACTTACGTTAGGTTAGCAGTAGGTTATAATATGAATTGGTTTGGAATTGGTTTTAATATGAATTGTAAGCTGACCATAATTTCAGAATTAATGAGGATAGTTAATTTATTAAATTACTAACGCATAGTTGAGATTATTTAAATACCTACGATCTTAATAGCTGAAACCGCAATCTTTAGCCAGTTAGAAACAATACGTTAGAATCACGCCAATCACGACCCCAAAGTCATCCCTGTATAGGAATCTACATAAGAGATAGAGGGACAACCCAGCTTCGTAGTCATAGCGCATCAGATCCAAAAAACAATGGAGGGTGGAATACATAGATATCGAGAGATAGGCCCTTGGCCACAGTTACTGTGCCTTGGCGCTAAGCTTGTATCGGAACCAGCGTCGTCGCCGAAAACTAAGAACACGCACACATCTACACCACACATACATCAATGAATCCGCTTTTATTGGCAAGTGCAATAGAGCTTACTACATTACGCTGTCGGCAGGGCACGATTTTTATAGACGTCTCACTTATGATTATAAGAAGAAATATTAGTTGGAATAATACTTTCAATTGATATGTTTTCAGCCGTTCTTGGAGTTCACACTCCCGCTTTTATTTTTGCATACATACCGCAGCATTTTTTAAAAACAGCGGAAATGAATTCGCTGCTGCTTTCTTCCGGCGACTGCTGAGATTTTTTAATTTCTAGCCTTTCGGAGCTCCATTTGTTCGCACGTGCCTCGCCCCAACCTATCTCTCGATATCTATGGTTGAATACGAATCCCTTGATATCGAGTTGTCTCTCACGGAATTCGAGTTACTTTACTTGCTTTGCTATACCATCTTCAGTGTAAAATAATCAAGACCTTTCGGATGAATCACAGACCATAGTCTGTGGGATGAATGTACAGTGGCACCACGTTAACAAGAGAATGGAGCGGGGCGCCAACATTTACCGCAACCTGAACAGCAAAGAGTTTCATTGACCTGAAATACTCAAGGCGGCTTGCAGAACCTGCCTAAATCTAGATTTAGCATTTAACTTTAACATATTTCATATATTTTAACAGTTGATAAATCGAGTTTAGTGCTAAATCTAGATTTAGGCACATTCTGCAAGCCGCCCTAAGTGAAATACAGACATACAGCCATCGAAGTCTGTGCATACCATGTGCATCGTATGTGCCTCAGAACAATAACTAAAGCACGTGCCACGAAAACCACACGATACTTCAAATTATCCAAAATAAATACAAAAAACCACAAGATTCTGCAAATCAATGCACATCCAAACTTCACGTCAAGCATACTGTCAAATAGATGATGTATGGAAACGCATTACAATCTGTGATTTTGTGAACCTTTTTAAATTGATGGGGTAATGGACCCAACTGACGTTTATAGGTACTACGATCCCGGAATAAGGAGACAAGACATAACTATTGTTTTCTCTTTCTATCACGTTGCTAAATTGATTGCTAAATTGACGAGACAGACATACGGGATTTGTTCATTTTTTAACGCTCCTTCTATGCTTTAGTTATTGTTCTGAGGTATGTGCATACAGCAACCTGACAGCCGAAGTGACGTTTTTATAATGCCTTCATTAGTTCCGCTAACTATTTAGTAATCTGTGGTTCCGCTTCGTAAATAGATACCCCCTTTACGTTCCGCTTCGTACGTTGAGTGAGTAGAGGAACGTTCTCTTGTTATCGTGGTGTGGTGCGTGGTGGCTCTGTAATTCTGAGTAGATTTTCTATTCATGTTGTTTATGTTTATGTCGTAGCCAGATCGTCGAATCGGCCATGTCATGATATGGCTGGCCATTTCATGAAAAATAACTAATTCATGAAATGCCCAACTCAAGTGACCATATTGTTAAAACATCAACATTTGACGATATGGCCAGCGTTTGGCCATATCAATAATGTAGGGTATCCATGATCAATCAAGATACATTAGCATCAAAAACACAGATTATGTTCAGCGTGCTAAGCTCATTTATGTTCGACAAAATGTCATACACAAAGACAACTGCTTAATAGATTTAAGATGCCAAACGTGTATTTAGTGTTAAATAAAATACAAACAAATAAATAAAAAGGATTTTATGTTTAACTTACGACTCATTATGAAGGAGGTGTATTAATTAAACTCAAAAGTATTAAGTAAACAAATAATATGCATTTTGGGGGCTATTTGGAAGGAAATTGCACTAAACTAAAAAGGCAACTAAAGCCTCTGAACGTCATAATGACGTCATTTTAGTTGTTATCAACAAGTAAGATGACGTCATTATGACGTTTAGAGGGCTTAGTGGCCTTTTTAGTTTAGTGCATTTTCCTTCCAAATAGCCCCCAATATAATACTACAAATATCCACATAAAGCTTCGTCAAAACAAAATCGACGAGTAGTTACGAGTGGTAGATTCATCGATGTTTTCTTTTTGAAGACCAGAATGTCTATGCCCCGCACTCCAAAATGTCATATTGTCCATCAGTATTAGTCCGCTGGCTTCCTGGTCACCCTACCTTCATTTACTTGTTGGATAACCTAAAAACAAAAATAAGCTTATTAATTACCGGCATAAATGATGTAAATATGAGTTATTTAGGTCAACAAACAAGAAAATCCTTTGTAGTAGCTTTGAATTTAAAATGGAATCTCAAAATCTTATTTTTTAAATATCAAAATACTACTGCAAATCCATTCAGAACTTTTTCAGATTGTAGGTAATCGTTATTCGAATGAATTTCATGTAATTCACGTAACTTAATTGTTGTAGTATCGACATTTTGCACCTCTTTAGCCGCGTATCCACTTGAGGCAGCCTCGGGTCGAGCGGCTGCCGCACTCCGAGGCCGCGCAAGTGGAGACGCTGCCTCAACCTGAGGCACGCCGCGACACGAGGCAAATTCGTCGCCGCGAGCCGAGCCATATTTTGTCGGTTTTTTGCCGTGCTCAAAGGCGCCTAACTCCGAGCCGTGTGTTTGATGGAGACGGGCGATGGAAACTGATACGTTGTGGATCAAGCAGAGGCGTGTAACGTCGCCTCATGTTGATCCGCAACGTGCCTCGAGAGAGCGAGCAGCCTCAATCTGAGGCGTTTTGCTTCAAGTCGAGGCTTCTCTAATGGATACGAAGCTTTTGATCGTCATTTTGCACGATAATTAATGTCGCAAGAATTATAGTCTGCCCCGCCCTCCATGATTAAAATCAACAACAAATCGACATCAGCTCCTCTATCGGCGAATAATGTGCTACCTTACTTTAAGGTATAACATTTTGATTTAGATACAGGCACATATATTGCTTCTGGCCCCACACTAGGATACCCTGTGATGATTACTAGCGTTTGGCCATATCAAGAAATACTTAGTTCATGCATTTAGCCTGTCATCATATCATCAAACGTTGGTCGTTCATTGATCTGGCCAGGCCATTTCATAATATGGCCAGTTCGAGTTGAAATGGCCAACCACATCATGATATGGCCAATTCTACGATATGGATACGACATTAATATCCTCTTTGGTATTCATCAGTCATTTACCTACTCTATGATTTAAAGTAGATTTTCTGGGTTATTGAGGATATTCGTGATTTTCGTAAACTAAACATCCAAGCCATGAACAAACGTAAACCACGCTACAACATATTCAGCAATGACTTCGACATTCCACCCTCATACTTTATCGGGCACAACTGCTCCTTGCCGGCCGAAGAGGTGGCCCCATACTCGATGAAATGTGGCAAGTTCAGGAAACTGGTGCTTTACCTGTGCGCAATCAATGTGGATGATAAGAGAGCACAACACTTGTACAGGTGAGGATGTATCCTTTTAGTGTCCATGTATTTTGAAGCTATACTTACCTAGTTATGTAATTTTCTCCCTTTGTGACCACACACTGCTATGTGTCGGCGGCCGATTGTAGAATCGGACACATCATGATGTGCCGTCATGTGCCCCGCCATTTCATGATATGCGCAAGCAATTACTGGGCACATCATGATGTGGCGTGTTTTAACGAAAACATGTCTTCTAAAAGCATTTTTATTCAGCACTACATGATGTTTTTTGTGTTATACATGTCAAACGAATACGAAGACTAATCGGGGGCTTCGCTGCGCTCGCCCCCTTTAGTCTTCTCCTAAGCCACCGCAGTGTTTGCCTTAAGAGATTTTATCGTTTCATTCATTCATTTCATTTCATTTATACTTTATTGCACAAAACATAAAAAACACGTAACATTTACAAAAAGGTATGTACAAAGGCGAGCTTATCTCTAAAAAGAGATTTCTTCCAGCAAACCTATAGGCATGACAGGAAAAAACAGATACAGTCGTTTCATGATATTTCACGTTCATCATGATGTGCCCAATTCTACGATCGGCCGCCGACATATGGTTACCTCCGGCCACCAAAATGTCTACATGTCTAATTCCAACTGTCGATGGCCGAGCATATTCGAACATCAGAAACGATCGTGCGGGTGGAGCAACATCTGGGCGAGACGGGTATTGGATGGATATCCGTTCCTATTAGCATTTGTTTCGGGCGCTTCGGTGTTTCGGATGACAAGCTGTAGGTCCCGGCTACTATCACTACTCAGTGGTAGTAGTCGTAAAGCTGTGTCAGAGGCCCGAAAAGGGCAGTTTGATAACTTCTGACATTCGGGTTGGCTACTCGCCCGACACCCCTCCATCAACCCACACTGAGCCATCATGGTGGAGTATGGCTCAACCTTACTCGTATACGAGTAAATGCCTGTGTCCGTCGGTGGGGACATTAATGGGCAACTTACGTATTATTTTTAACTTCTAACTGTATCATCTCGCATATATAATAATAATGATTAGGTAGTGCATGTATATTATAACTCTATTGCAATATTGATTTTTCGAGTTGACATGTATTTTTAATTTAATTTAAACATAATTTAATTTAAATATAATTTAATTTAAATTAATATTTGTATGCCTTTAAGGTAGAGTGTGGCAAGAACATCATGTATTTAGCAACCCTGTAACCCACATTCAGACAAATAAAATATCTTTATCTTTAAGATTAAATAACTTTCTGCATGACTGGTGAGCCGCCCTATCTCCCTGTCTGAAGTGTGATTACTATTTCTTGCAATCCTTCAAATTGCAATAACAGTAACCGCAGGATTTACGTGAGAGACAGGAAAGTCTCATGACTACCTTGCTACATGGATGTCTTGGCACGTGGCCAAGGGTCGGAACTACTCGGAACTAACGCAATCGATCCAATCACTCAATCTATCAATGTTGCAGTGGCGCCCCTTGTCAGTGTCATCTAAGTGCCATACATAACATCCATGTACTTTTTACGTGTAGTGTGTAAACTGGTGTGAACTACCTACACGTGCATCTAGTCTAGTATCACATCTTTTACTGAAACACAGGTAACTTTTGCGAGTGAAAAGCCAGACAAGATTTTATGGCCTAACTGCCCGAGAGAAACGGTAGGTATAAATTCTCTCCCAGTATTGGATACGTACGACTATACAGGATGTAACAGAAGGGTGTAGTCATATTTTAGGGGGTTGTTGTTAGGGAGGCCATTCTGAGCAACTTTTACTATGAAACCGATTTCATCAGAGCAACTTTATTTTTCATTGCTCTACGATTTTAGGTCCGGGCGGTCAGCTGATTTGTATAGAGAAGGGAAAATTAAAGTGCCCCTGATCAAATCGGTTTCATAGTAAAAGTTGCTCAGAATGATGTCCTTAACAACCCCCTAAAATATGACTACACCTTTCTGTTACACCTGTATTATATTTGCAGGTCCTATGCCGAGCTGGCAGCAGAAAGATACCGTCAGTACAAGAACTACCCATGCTCCTTGCATCCGTTCAGCAGATTCCGAGTCGTTTTGGAGGCCGTCGTCGTGATTACCCTATTCCTGGCTCACTGCTTCAGAGTGATCCATATTGCGCAAGCACCGACACCGTTCAGTACTCATTATGTATGTTCACTATACCTTAGTATCTATAGTAGGTATTCACGCCTACTATAGATACTAAGGTATATTACCCACGATTATACCAATCTCTTTTCGAGGCAAATGGTCGCCGTGGTGGCTTCGATTTTTGCTGAACAGGGTTGAAGCATCTTATCATCGATCGGTGATTTTTGATAGAGTATCAGAGAACTTAATAAATAAAGAGTGAGTATTACTAAGGTATTGTGAGATACCCATGCCAAACTACCTGCAGTGGGCTAATATAATGATGATGATGAGAGCTCTAATTAACTTTTTATCACACCTGCTCTGAAAATACATACTAATTATACCAATTAGAGGGAAGAAACGCCTTTATCCCGCCCTTCAAATCCTTTCATCCCAAGGTTTGGAAGTTTGTATGAAAATCCTTCCGACCCAAGGGTGGGAAGTATGTATGAAATTCCATTACATACCCGGTTTTTTTATTTTTTTATTTGTCAGCAGTCATACTGCAAAGAGACTTTAACTGTCTACTAATTAAATTTCAAGTAAATTGTTACTGGCCACATACAGTTTTTTTTTACCAGTTACCAACCTCCTTGGTGCATACAGAAAATTAAAAACGAAATTATTTTTGTATATAAAACGCGCGGAATCACGGAAGAAGTGGCTGCATGACCTTATGATCTTAGCCTACTCCAGAAACGGGCGAATTAAAAAAGGAAAAGCCCGCGCATTTTTGCAAAAACTTCGATTGATTTAGCATTTATCTTTGTGTTTAAACATTTCTATGCATTTATGTCTATAATTTTCCTCGTAGGTGTAATAAAAAGCACTATACATACCTCAGGATAAAGTACAGTTCCATACCTCAAATGGTTTGCGCCCCTCGCAAGCTCGTGGCGCAAATGCCATAATCTCGGTATGGAACTGTCACTTTCTTCCCTCTGAAGTAATGTACTATTACATCATCCGAGCTCAGAAAAGAGGTTTTGCAGCTGTCAAAAGAGTCCATGAAAGTTCGCGTTTTCGAAGCCGGGCAATGAAAACTAGAAACCGTTCCATTTTCAAATTTATTACAGACCCTGATGGTTAAATGGTTCATGTCATGACGAAGAACCTAAGACTCAGTTATTTTTTCCGCGTTTAGCCGTTTTTTTACACGCCCCGGCCCGGCACCGACCGGTTTAGTAAGTAAACGCTCATGCACACGAGACGGTTTTTCGCAGGAGCGGAGCGGGCTTAACTCCGGCGAAAAACCGTCTCATAATTCATAATTCATAATTTCTTTATTGCACACAAACAGTCTCGTGTGCATGAGCGCTATAGCCCTCGAACTATATAAATAGTCTAAATATCTCGGATGGACTCGGTCCTCAAAATTGGACCTTCGTCCGAAATAGCTCTCTTTCACCCCTTGTGTAACAAACTAATAGAAAGAAAGAAAGAAAGAAACGTTTATTACAAGGACAGAAACACACCAGACAAAGGAAAAGAAAGAAACCAAACATAAAGTAGGACATACACAATATCATTACTTGTTGTAAAGACCATCATTGACGGTCGTGGTGTGTCACTGTCATTATAAATGGCAACTGACTCAGCTATATGCTGAAGGCCAGGCCTTCAGCGCTGATTTTCAGTCAGCGCCAGGTGTTACCCCGCGAGCGTCACAGGCTGCGGCGTGGTACAATCAAGAAAAACAAGAACAATTAAGAATAATTTAAAATACTATAACGAGTATTTGTATACGAATATACTTGTATAAAAAGAGTATAAATGGTGCGTAGTGTATGATAAAAAAATAAATAATAACATATGAATGTAGTAAATAAAAATAAGTATCAATACAATACAATACAAAAAAAAATATATATATGAATAATAGCCTCAGATTATAAAACTCTTTAACATAATACGGTCCGCCATACGATTTGGTAATAAAGTTCAAAACCTATGAGAAACAGAAAAAAAAAAACGGTAATTTAGTGAGAATGTGCGACTACAGACTCAAGTCTTGTCGCGGCGAGAGGTTGGCACGAGAGGAAGGAGTTGTCTCTGCTGATCTAGCAAATGTGCCCTGAGCTTCCGCCCAAAGGCATACTTACTAGTCGCTTCACGGACTGGAGGGGGAATATCATTCCAACACTTAGACGCCGCAAATCTGAAACTCCCACGGAAAGTCGCCGTACGATGCGCTGGTGTCAGGATTCTGTCTTTGTGCACGCCACGTAATATTACATCATCCATGCTCACTAAGCACCAACACAATGCATGAAAACTTTCCATTTTCAAATCACTTTGCGGTAGACTATACTTGATAGTGGGACGTAATGGTTTCATGACGTACCCACTATGCTGTAGCTGGCTGCGTAATTGTTCATCATTCTGAAATAAAGTTGCTCTGATCAAATATGTTTCTTAGTGAAAGTTGTTCAGAATGACGTCCCTAACAAATCCCTAAATATGACTGCACCTTTCAGTTACCTCGTTACCTCGGGTTGTAAGTAGCTATTTCACCCTCGAACTATATTATTCATTATTAGTCTAAATATCTCGGAGACACTCGATTCGATCTTGTTCCGAAATAGCTCTCTTACGCCCCTTGTGTAACAATTTAGTATTTCATCAGTGGGTCATTTTATAACAATTACAACTCAATTGATATGTGCCCATAGCGGCCATTTAAACTGATGAGGAGCATCACTTTCGCTCTTCCAGAAAATTAAGCATTCCATCCTGTTTTCTAAGAGCTTTATGCTCTTTCTACTTATTTGTGTTGAATCACTGGCTAAAAGTGGGCACAGTAATGCCTACCTATGCCCTCTGCCACTCCGTACGGGACAAGGCGTGACGCTATATCTTATGTTAATCTTTAATTTCAAGGCTATGGACTATTACCTGACGTGCACGGACATAATCTATGTGTTCCACATCATCATGAATTTCTTCACCGGCTTTATAAAAGGAGAAACGCAACAATCGACCGAACTCAAGCTATCTAGCATATTTTTTCACTACGCAAAGTCCTGGCTTGTACTCGATATGATATCTGTTACGTCGTCCATCACCAGGTTTTCTGATAGAGGCCATAAGTATGTCACATTTAATATGTACCTGAAGGCGCTGAGAGTTCTGAGAATGCCAAGGATATTTAAGTACTCGTACAATTGCTTCATGGCTATTGGAGCTGGGGTAAGTTTCTTTGGTTTTATATGGTTTTATCAAATATTCTGAAAATTCTTGGAGCATTCGTTCCTACTTTTTCCAACTCCTGAATGTTAGTCCTGTGACTAGCTATCTAATTTCCGATGTTCCCAAAAGAAAAGTAGGCACTAGAAACAAAATCTTGTGTACCGTATCCATGTGGAAAACAGCTCTTAAAGGAATCTGAGTTCTGGCAATCTTAACAGGTTCAAATATGACTGATAGATAACATCGAATATTCCAGATGAAAATAATTACAGCTACCGAGATATTCCTCCTGCTTTTCATGTACCTATCTTGGAACATGTTCTTCCAATTCGCCCAAGAGTACATCGCCGAGGATACCTTCACTCCTGAGAAGCCGCGTCAGTGTTCGTGGATGACAATCGCAAATATGTGGAACGCCACGTCTGCTGTCAGGTTTGCGTACAGTTTTGAACGGGCTGGTGAGTCTTGGGGTAATGGAATACACTAGGTACTGCACCCGTAGCGTGCCTGCCCCCGCAGCGAGCTGGGTCCAGATATCCGTTCCGTACCTCCATATCGTATCAGCCCCCCTACCGCGCAACCGCTGCCGGCATTGGCATCGTGTTTAAACGCGCAAGAATAACCTTATCATTATGACAATATGGCAAGTCAAACACGAAGCCGATGCCGACAGCGGCTGCGCGGTAGGGCCGCTAAAAGCTAGTTTGGACGTCCGTTCGGTTCGGAACGGTGTGGTACGGCGACTCGATCGTCGATCGGAGAGAGGTACTTACGCCCCGACCCATGTGAATCGGCTTTTTCGCCCCGTTCAAAGGCGATACGATACGTACGGTGTGACGGTGCGCGCGCGCGCCAGTCTGGAAGTGATCGCGGCATGCGCAGGCAGGCATGTGCAATGAACACGCGATGATCGCAGCGACGGGAGCGATACGGAGATCCGGAACGGAGGTAAGGGATATTTTCTACGCGTCCAAACCAATTGGAACGGACAAAAGAAATCTGGATCCAGTTCGATGACAAACCACCCCTCTCGTACTCGGCATGCTACGTTTGCTGATGTGATCATATGACTATAGCAGCAATTCTCGTAATTTTCTAGAATACCTACAACACATTATTACTGCGTCTTATCAGGGCAGAGTTTGGAGCAGAATTTCGATAATTGCTCCTCCCATATTAGGTAAGTACATATACCAACAAATTCGTGTCGTTATTTCAGTGACAATGTTGAGGGAAACTGCCAACGTGAGTATGATAATTAAAGGAGGATGCTTCGAGTTGTTTTACATTATTGCCTGGATTTCAGCTCGGGTGAGGTTAATTTCTCTATTTATCCACAGGGTGCTCATCCCATAGAAATTAGAATTAGTAACCCTTCGTAAAAAAGAGATGGCGCGAGGTATAAGATTTGTACTTTAAACGCCATGGTTTCAGTTAACATACTTCTAGGTGGCGCTAATCTTAGAACAAATCCTATATATCTTAGCGCCATCTCGTGGTATTTGAAATTTTTCGATGGTGCACCAAGCGATAATGGCCTCGATAAAGAAGCTTCCGTAGCATCTCAGTGTACGCCGGTCGGTGTCATATTTTGTTCTAGGTGGTCTATCTGTATTAGTATAATATTATAGTGCCTGCGATTTGGGAGGCGACACGAACTATACTAACTAAACTAATTAAAATGGTGTGTTTGAAAATGGAATCTGTGGCCACCGCGCAAGAGCTGCCGGATTTGAAGGTTGTCAGTTTAGTGCCTTTAGTTCCTCTAGTTTAGTGGTTTTGACACCTCCCAAATAGCCCCCATTATCTGTGATTTATCTTTATTATTTAGCGTGTCACCCTACCTTGTTTGGATCCCCTGATTGCTTGGCGCCAGAGTGGATTGAATGACTGAACTTTTCACCAGTTGCCATCAATAGGCCATTATTTTTCGTTGAGAATTAAATATACTTCTTTTTCACTGTCATTTGGTGATTCCAGATAGTAGTATTCGCCTGCGCTCTTAAATACATAATAGTTTACTCCGGAGTTCAGTCGGCGAGAGCTAAATATTATATGATGGTGCAGCAAGTGGAGCGGTATATGCACCAGAAGAAACTGCCGCCGCGGCTCAAGAAGAAGATTCTGAAGTTCTATGCTATACGGTTCCAGTCGCATTTCTTTAAGGTGAGTTTTCCGCTTTTGAAAAGTTGAACTGGGATTTCGCTGGTAGAACAATGACTGCTTTTGAAAGTAGATGGGCGTATATGAATTTATTTGGCGAATTAGTCACAGTCACAACAGAGTGCTAGATGGAGCCGCTGGACTGCGACGCTGGAGGTTCTACAGGGTGTAACAGAAGGGTGTAGTCATATTTTAGGGGGTTGATAAGGAGACCATTCTGAGCAACTTTTACTATCGAACCAATTTGATCAGATCAACTTTATTTTTCATTGCTCCATATGTTTTGGTCCGAGCGGTCAGCCGATTTGTATAGAGATGTGAAAATTTAAGTTGCTCTGATCAAATCGGTTTCATAGTGAAAGTTGCTCAGAATGATGTCCCTAACAACCCCCTAAAATATGACTGCACCTTTCTGTTACAACCTGTATAGAGACAAATTAAATTAGCGATACTGGGACAAACACAGTCAAAGCACCAGTCACCGACGAGCTTTTATGAAGACTTGCACCCAATGTCACCCAATGGTGACATTTAATTAGCTGACCATACTTTGGGGAATGATAGTACCCATCATTATGAACTACTATCCCCAAGAAATATAAAGTCGCAAATGAAAACAAATCTCGCCCCCAGTACATATTGCCACGATCAGCTGAATTCAAGTTACCATGGGAGACCCCAAAAATTTTCATTTGCGACTATATGCTTCTTGGGGAAAGTTGTTCAAAATGATGGGTACTATCATTCTCCAAAATATGGTCAGCTAATTAAATGTCACCCTGTGTAGTCTCTGGCCTGATATGATGATGATATTGATGATGTTTCGTGTCCAGGAATCACGCATGATGGCCATCACTACTGGCCAGCTTCGTGACGACATTATCATGCACACAGCGCGACAACTCGTCCAAAATGTCACCTTTCTCAAACAACTGCCGAGGAATCTGTTCATACAGATCGGAGTGAGGCTGAAAGTCATTATATTCATCGCAGGGGATATTATTTACAGGATCGATACGATTGGTGAGTGCTGGTGATCTTGGAAATTTGGTAATTTCTTTAGTGTGTACTCCCATGACATACAGATAGCTTAGATAGAAATAACACTGAATAACCGGCCAAGTGCGAGTCGGACTCGCGCACGAAGGGTTCCGTACCATTATCTATAAAAAAACCGCAAAAAAAAAACATGTTGTATGCGAGCCTAAATATTAATTTAATTACTTATTTTACAGACAGACGGACGGACGGACAGATAGCGAAGTCTCAGTAATAGGGTCCCGTTTGGCACCCTTCGGGTACGGAACCCTAATAAACATGTACAAAGGCTGTGTTCTATTATATATTCGTTACGCTGTAAGATCAGTCAAAAACATCAGACGTTGAGGGAACTTCTGAAATTGAGTGCATGTACAGTACAGTAACATATTCAAAATGCAAATAAGTGTAAGGGAACGTGGGAACGTACCTACGCATAAGGGAACGTGGGAACGTACCTACGCATAAGATACCGTGGGAACGTACCTACTCATAAGGGAACGTGGGAACGTACCTACGCATAAGGGAACGTGGGAACGTACCTACGCATAACTGCCCCCGATAATAAGAAAGGCGCATGTAGCATCATGTTCAAACCGAGATAAAAATGTTTTATGTAAAAAATATTTTAATGCCTGGCTGTCTCACAAAGGAAAACTATAAACATATTCTATCGATGCAATAAAATGGGTTTGCTATTATGTTATAATGTGTAATCGATAATTTTTCTATATTTTAATTATTTATTGAATTATTAAGAATTTTCCTTTTCTTCTTAGCAAAAAAATGTTAGAAAAATAGTCAATATCAGGTTGAAAAGTCGCAAATAGCCATTTACGTCCTTTAAACTTAGCAGCACAGGCTCTCTGCACGACTACTCGGGCGCAACTGATCGATCGTCGAATACGCCACCCCCTCCCGTCCCCGATCGGGACTCCAGTGCTTAGCTTAAAGGGCACTTATGTGCACTAGCGTCTTTCCAATGTAGTATTCCAGCGACGACAAAAAAAGTTCACAGCAAAGTAGGACGCATTTACCACATGCGTCTAAAAATTTAATTTATTTATTTATTTATTTATTAAGGTTTACCAACAGATCTTACACAATACACACAAATGGAAAAAACAGTACATCTAGCTATGTGTAGACCCAATTATAGGTGAACACAACATACCTACATTAAAAAATTAATTAATTGATATACTAGATAGAATAGGCCCATTTGCCACATGCGTTTAAATAACTAAGTGAATTAATAGATTGCAAAGGCGCATGTGATCACTTACGTCTTACCTACTTCGTTCAGAAGAAAATGTGTCTTTTCAATTTCTGAAGTGATTGAAATTTTCCGAAAGAAAAGGACACATGTACGCAAATAAGCCTTTTCATTTAAGTTTATATCCAATGCGCCCTTTTGGCTTAGTACTCGTATATCATGCATTGACAAATGCGCCCTTATACGTTACAGAACTCCGTGTACGGACGAGCTAGACAAATAAAAAAAATATGAGCAGATGCGTCTTTTTTTGCTGATCACGGCCCTATATTCAACTCAATTTCGGAAAAAATGTTAGATGCGCCCTTCTTACTATCGGGGGCAGATAAGGGAACGTGGGAACGTACCTACGCATAAGGGAACGTGGGAACGTACCTACGCATAAGGGAACGTGGGAACATACCTACGCACACTACGTGACAATTTTTTTGCTGTTTTGGCCCAATGCGTGCTTGATTGTATGAGACAAGACTGGTACTTTGTACTAGCGTGGCGTAGCGTACTATCAATGATACTATAATATTAGACTAATACAGATAGACCACCTAGAACAAAATATGACACCGGCGTAAGCTGAGATGCTACGGAAGCTTCTTTAGTTCGAGGCCATTATCGCATGGTGCAGCACCATTGAAAAATTGCTAATACCACGAGATCGCGCTACATATAAAGGATTTATTCTAAGATTAGCGCCACCTAAAAGTATGTTAACTGAAACAATGGCGTTTAAAGCACAAATCTTATACCTCCCGCTATCTCTTGTTTACGAACGGTTACTAATTCTAATTTGTATGGGATGAACACCCTGTGGTATTATCTATGTCTGTGCTATTGACATACAATTGGACTCAATACGGACCAATCGGCATGACATGACAGATCTTTGACTCAGGCGACGACGACGATACAACAATCTCAACTGTGTTATCCAATAAAAACTGTATCTCACCCGTTTTCGAACGGCCAGCGTAGTTGACCATTCCGAAATCTGTCCCACAGGAGACTGCCTCTACTTCATAGACAAAGGCACCGTCGCAATCTTCTCTAAAACAGGCCGTGAGATCACACACTTGGAAGACGGAGAGCACTTCGGCGAGATGGCCTTAGTCCTGAAGTACCGGTTCAGAACCGCAACGGCCGTCGCCGTGACCAATTGCGAGATATTCAGGTTGGACAGGGAACACTTTGATAACTACGTGGCGAGTTACCCGATAGTGTATGAGGGTTTAAAGAAAGAGGCAGCTGCTAGATGGGAAGCTACTAGTATGTTGGATGACAGGTTTCGGAGTGGATTGGATAAGAATGTCAAGAAACGGTACGGTAATTTGGACAGTGTATAGGAAACACTGATTCACATAGGTACTCCAACCCCTCAAGGACAGACAGGTACAGACAGGCCACCCTATATAAAAGTGTAAATTAATTAACGCATAATGAGAAACAACTTTGTTAGGGACATCATTCTGAGCAACTTTCATTATGCAACCGATTTGATCAGAGCAACTTTATTTTTCACTTCTCCATACAAATCAGCTGACTAACTCAGGCCAAAATGTACTGGGAAGTGAAAAATAAAGTTGCTGAGATCAAATCGGTTCCAGAATGAAAGTTGCTCAGAATGACGATGATGAACCTAACAAAGTGGTTTCTCATTTTGCGTTAATTCATTTACAGGTTGTATATAATTTACGCTATGGTACAGACCACCCAGTGGAAAATGTATGGTCTACTCAATTTAATTTCTTGATTAATGGCGGTCTAGCAACTTGGGTTAATTTTGCTAATGTCGCGTGTTTTTTACTGTTTTTCGATTGACTTTTTGCTCATTCACTACCCGTTAGTAGTTTTAGAATCTAGGTAAGTTAAATATCTGTTAAGTTTCGTTATTGTTTAGGGGCCTGTTGACAAAAAGTCCCTATAATCCCTTTTGATAACTCATACATAACTGATAATAACTCATACATATCGTTGTGACGTAGAGCTTATTATAGGGACATTGATACCTGACAGGCCAGAGAGAGTTTAGTTTGGATAAGAATAAAAGGTCTAAGATGCACTTAAATATATTTTATTTTAATTCATAAGTTAAACCAGCCACCACAATTCCAATTAGGAATCTTATATACCTACTGTTTACAAAAAAGTAACAGTCTTTAAGAAAAAAAACATCTTTTTAATAATTTCAGTCGCCTTTGAGAAATAAAAATTGTTAGCCTTACACCAACCAAAAAATCGAGCCGGATGAAAAAGATAAGGATAGGATATGCTGAGAATTCATAGCAAAAATATTTATAAAACTGCATAAAAATAGACTATCCCCAATTCTGGGCCCTTATTCTGTTACGGAAAACGAACAGCGTTAGCGCGGCGCAAAATAATGTTTGGGCGCTTTAGCTTGTCAGCTTGTCTTTACTTTCAACTGTTAACGACCAAAAAGGAATGATATAAGTTTGAAGTTTCTGTCGTTTGTTCGTACATTCGTTATGTTTGTATTTATTGTATGTTTGTCCATGGCACTCTAGTGCTCAAGCGGGTGCACGGATTTTTATGTGGTTTTCTGTAAATGGAAGAAAACTTCCGTGTGATAAACTTATAATTGTACTTTAATAAGTTTTGTCATAATCGGTTCTGCTATTCGAAAGTTACCTGCTTAACAAGGAGTAGAAGTCAGGCGGGTGGACCGATTTGGATGCGGTTTTTTGTTGAGCCGGGGTTTTTTAATATGTTTGGAGACTGACTGCCAAATATGCATTTTGCGCTCTTCGGTACAATGAATATGCTATCGCGATGCGTTTTCCATTAGAGAACTGTATTCCACACATACATACCTTGAGATCATTATAAGATTTTTGGCAGTATCTATAAATATCAATAACATTTGGAAGCAAGGATACCCTCGTTACGTTGCTTAGGGACCAAATAGCGAATGGACAACTTTTCCCACAAATACGAGTTTGGACCAATAGGTAAGCAGAAAGAATCAATACAGGCTACGTTCGGAAACTAGTTACCCTAGGGTAAAGATTCACGAGGAAAATGAAAAGAGGTTGAGATAATCACAGAAAGAGATATGAAATGCGGTTCTCGAACGCCAGCGTAGAATTCCCTTTTCCGAACGCGATAAGTTGTCAATGACAAACCAAATTAACCTAACATATAAAATAAAAGCAGAACAAACATAACATCTTTGTTTTTCGAAAAGATTTGCACGAATTTTCCAATTAAAGACTTCTCGTCTAAAAGATATCTACTAGTTTTTGCTGAAAAATTACACCAAAATTGTAATAAACCTGGCAAGCATAGTTTTACAGATGTCAGGTAATTTTTAACTACGCTGAACCAGCCCCCTTATTCGCGAACTCAGTGATGATCACTCAATCATGATCCGGAAAATTAAGAAGCTATTGGTGTCGTTCAATTATCGTGTAACCAAAGGATATCAAAATAAGTCGGCTAATATTATCCGACTTATTTTGATATCCTTTGGTTACACGATAATTGAAAGACACCAATAACTTCTTAATTTTTACGCATCATCATTGTGTGATCATCACTGAGTTAACGAATAAGGGGGCAGGGTGAGGAACCGCACTTGTCAGAGTGAAAATCACACTAACTGAGCCGTTCGAAAATACTGTTTGACAGATGTCAGGTAATGGGCTCTACTCACGATGCAACCTGGCTTGCAATCTGTCGCTGCAACTCATAGAAGGCAGGTTGCCTTGCAACCGCTGGAGAAGGACGGAGCATGAAGATAGACAGAGAGGGAAATACAAGTTGCAGGCGACCGACTGCATCGTGAATAGAGCCCTTTACAGTTCGGTTACCCTCGGTTTCACTCGGGTCGTTACCGAACGCTCTGGGGTGATTTTCGCATCACTCGGAGTGATTATTACTCGTTTTAGAACGTAGCCATAGTTATTTTAATTATACAAAACCGTTTGGGTCCATTATGACAAGTTTCAACTTGAATTATCGCTCATCGGGACTTCTTGAAGGCCCTTAGTATTAAGAGTGATAGTAGTAGTAGAGCTCGTCTAAGCTGAAATGACGCGCCCCACTCCTTGGTTTTGTATTTACTTGTCATACAAAACCAAGGAGTGGGGCGCGTCATTTCAGCTTAGACGAGCTCTAGTAGTAAATTACATGATTTAGCCTTAGCACATACATACGAAATTAACTTTCAATGTTTACATTTTTGAAAGATCTATTTTGATACATACAGCCAGCATTGCGCGTCCACGTCAAAACCCTTTGATGCGTGCCAAAAAACCGACAACAAGCGGATTCGAGGCGGACGCATCTAACGACGTTAAATACCTACCACAGACGCGCAAATCACCTCCTCTTCACATCGCCGGGTGCATCGGCAGATGACGTGTGCAGACGCAACTCTCTCTGAAGTGGAGGCGAGTGTGGATGCAAGCTGCGGTTTCATGTTTGATGTTTCGCGCCCGCCGCCACCGCGCAAGCCCCTCCTCACTCTGGACGAGCTGAGCATATTCAGGGGCTACAGCGGAGGGGGCGGGGGCGGCGGGGGGTACAGGAACACGGGGTTTATGTTCAGCGGGTGTAATGCTCTGGAAGGAGAGAAACATTCTGTCATGGCTTGTGGAGGGCTCAGGTGTTTCAGTAGTTTTGACTCATTGACTGAATGAGTGATTGAAATGGTTCGTTCATTCATTTAGAAAATCAAATACTCAACAGGTGTAATGTTCTGGAAGGAGAGACATTTTGTTCTGGCTTGCGGATCAGATATAAATCTCTTAATAGAGATAAGCTCGCCTTTGTCATGTGTTGTCAACTTTCCACTGTAAAATGTATTATTTTGTGCAAAAAAGTATATATATGTATAAGGGTACATTTTTTGATGACTGTATTGTTATCATTCACTAAACGTGGAATGAAATGGTTCGTTTATTGATTTAGTAAATCAACATCGGGGCACTTGATTCTTATACGATGATGCGGAACCCTTCGTGTGAGAATCCGACTCGCACTTGACCGATTATTCAACTCACATCTCACCATGAGGCACGCCCTCACCTCAGTCGCGCATTTTACCGCAATTTTATGTCACATTTCGTGACTCAATGACGTTTCGCGCCGCGCGCCGCCGGTAAGCCGTAGCAACTCTTCCATGGTGCGTTATACTACATGCATTCAACTCACATCTGACCCACATAGGGCCCGCACACCTGCGCAGGGGGCATGTGCTATGACGCGTCGGTCTGCGCAGCGATGTTGCGCGACGTGTAGAACAGAACGCACGGCGTCTTCCATGACGCGTTGCATTGGACCACCTCTTCGACTGGTACTGGCACGATGCTGGGGAAATGAAGAAATTGTTCTGAATTGGGTGAATGAATTTAGGGAAAAAATATATGTGAAACTCCTTCGAAAGAAAACTGGCACGATGCTGGGAAAGAAAGAACAAAAACCGTTAAATATCTGAGAGAATGGAGTGAATGGTATAAATTATGGAAAACTTCTTTAATGGACTGGGACGATGTTAGAAACAAGGGATGAAGAAATATTTTGTTTTGAATTGAGTGAATGAATTGAATGAAAAAAAAATGGGAAATTTCTCCGGCGGATATTGGTATGATACTGAAAAAGAGAGATATAGAAACCGTTAAACTGGACTGAGTGAATGAACTGAATGAAATTAACAACGACCTCTGTGGCGTTGTGCTTCCCAAGCTGAAATACGAATGCCCGAATTTTGATTTCATTAAACCCGTTTCTACTTTCCAAACGAATGAGTGAGTGAACGAAATACCAACCACAGATCGTTGAACAGATACCACTGCGGCTCTCCGTCGCTCCCCGGGGTGTTCACGTACGCCACCAAGTTCTTCGGGTTGTCTTCAACACACACGACCGCCGCGGTCAGTGTGTACTCCTCTTGGGTTTCCGTGAACGAATGCTTCTTGTGTCTTGAATTATTGTCGGATTTTGAGGGCGATTGGTTGGCGTCGGTCTGCGGTTCTGCCTGGATAAGAATTAATAAGGTGAACTAAGTAAATTGGAGGAGGAGGCTTATACCACAGATACTATAATATTATACTTGTAACGGGCCCCCTTTGGGCTAGCTCAGCCTGATTGCCTCGTTCACGTAAGACTTTTGTAAACCTACAATGAGCCTAAGTACCTCAATTTTAGGGAGCTATCTAGCTAACCTATTGGAAACATTCAGGGAAACGACTGGTTACAAGACGGTAAGCCTAACTAAGTGCCGTAGCGTTTATTCACAAATACCATCGAGTGAAACTTAACTAATACCACAGAAGAGATAATAGTACTCCGTACAGAACGGCCACTCCCTTCCCCGCGCTGATTCAGATACCGCACCCCACCCCTGGCGTCAAAGGATTGGTTAAAAGATCAATAGACAGAGCTGAACGCCGGACGAGTGACGACGCGTATACTTTAATATCGCTGCATTTGCCGTGCCACCAGCCCTAGCAAAGTTTACGCACACATTTGCACGTATACAAACATCTTTGGTTAAAATGTAGTAGTAATAGGTGATTATTTTACGAGCGTTCTATGGAGTGTCCGAGGTGTGCTAATACAACAACAACAACGTTGTACCTAATATATCGGATAATCCCTCTACACTACCCCTTTCATTTATTTATTTTTCGATGCGTAAATTTTCCTGCTACCTACACTGGTGACGCCATATTTACGATCTGACTTGTAACCAACCGTCCGTCCAAAGTCCGGGGCTGACTATACTGACCTCATCATTGATGACGATATCCCCTTCAGAGGTCAGCCGGATGACCAGTTCGACCGGGAGCACGCAGTCGCTCTCTGCCGTGGGACTCTTGGGACTGGACGGTTTTGCCGTGTAGGGGCTGGGAGAAATCATAACATAAACATTTACATTCGCTGTCGTGGGAACCAGTAACGCGACAGCAAAAAAGGAAAAGTGTTATAACCTGACCTGGCTAACCACGGCCCGCAGTTTGGTGCCGATTTCGTGGTCTTTTATGGACGTTGGACATGTAGTGCAGTCATTTTAAACATGAGAAAGGGGTCGTGCTTGCTTGGTTTAGCCGTTCAAAAGTTATTGGCACCTAGGCTCAAGAAATTGCGATTAGTAAGGTGACTGTACTGTAGGAACCAGTAGCTGTATAGAGCCCGCCATGGTTTCAAATTGTAGTTAATTCAGTCTTCTTTAAAGCATGCAAAGTAACTGTAGCAATCAGACCCTTCTTTTACTGACATGTTGAGCTAAAACTGAAAAATGGCCGAAAATTTCATGGTACACCGCCGCTCGCACAGCACTTGGGAAATTGCAAATCTGGCATTTTAATGCTGGTTTAAGCCCTAACAACATATAAAAAAATCGGTTAAGTGCGGGTCGGTATCGCACACGAAGGGTACCGTACCATCGTACAACAAATCAAAAGCACTCAAAACAATAAAAAAATAAACAAAAAGAAAATTTAAAAAGTTTATGCCTTCACGAGATTTTAACCGACGACCTCGGGATTGAGAGTCTACATCATACCGGCTGAGCTACCACAACCATGTGGGTTGACGCGAAATATGCTATCATATTTAAATGTGTAGTATATGTGTCTATGACATGGTTGCTATGACAATAAATAAACAGTTTCAGTCAAGATCTCCATTTTCAAATGCGTAAGTGTATCTAAACACGTCTCTTGTATCGGGGCCCCCTTTAATTTGCAATATCTCTCGTATTTCAGTATTTGTGGTTGGTGCGGCAACAGATATACACATTCTGTGAAAATTTCAGCTTTCTGGCTATTACGGTTCGTGCAGACGGACCCGGTGACAGACAGGACGGACGGACGGACGGACGGACAGACGGACAGCGAAGTCTCAGTAATAGGGTCCCGTTTGGCACCCTTCGGGTACGGTACCCTAAAAAGTAGGTTTACATACTTGTCTGCATCATCCTCTTCCGGGTGTTTGTACCGGCAGCCGGCCCGCTGACAGAACACGCCCCAGCGGCACGGCTTGCTAATGGACCGCTTCGCTGCCTCGGACTGAAACGGTTACATCATCTCTGTGTGGGTAGCAGGAAAATTTAAGTTTCGACAAAGCCTTTCGAATAGACCTGACGACTGTCGGCCGATCTCAATAACCTATCTCTATCCGTGATCTGCAGATTACGCGTTACATTTGACAGTTGCGCTATGGGGTTTATGTCAAAATTGACACTAGCAATCTCAAATCTGCAGATTATGGATTGAAGATAGGTTATTAATTTCGGCCGTGTATCAAATAATCAAAGATTGAATTATTCTAGGGGACAATACATATTAAAATGATTTAAAACACTCATTTTATTTGATTAATGAGATTAATATGATTTTCAATAAAACAAAAAAATTAAATACTGCGTTCGGCCATTTTGATCGAAACAGGAATCATAGCGCATGACGCTGCATGACGTCATGACTGTGTAAACATCACTATGTTTTGTTGTGATTTATGCTGATGGATTACTCAATGAGCAGTGAGCGTAAAAATATATAATAAATTGCCCAACGACATAAAAAGTCTGCCTTTCATAATTTTTAAAAGAAAGTTATTTCTATGGCTACAACAGCAAAATTTTTATACACTTTCTGAGTACAGTTTGTTAAACTAGTAATTGTTAAATTATTTATGTGTAATTGTCAGGTTGTGTTGTGTGCACAAATCTAATCACACTATTATTTGCATGCTGTAATAATTGAAACAAAAAGTAAACTTTAGAAAAAACCGACTTCCACAAACCCTATTTGATTAGATTGAGTTTAATACTAACTGTAACCCCTTATCCCCCCCTCCCTTGGGGAATTAATTTTGTCAAATGCTATATCAGTGCTACCCCACGCGACTAAGGAACCCCTGTACAAAGTTTCATGGCTCTAGGTCCACCGGTTTAGGCTATGCGTTGCCTGCCCGTCAGCCACGCATTGTATTTGTACCTAGTATTGAGCAGATCTGGTGGCCATATGTGGTCTTCATCAGCAGTTCCGCATCACAATATTATGCTTACCATGTGCATTTGCACGAGTTATTATGAAAAACACAAAAATCACTATAGGTCTGCCTATAATATTTGAAGAGTTCTCTCGATTTCTCCAGGATCCCATCATCAGATCCTGACCTGGTGTCAATGGGACCACCCTTGAGGTATTACCTATACGCCGAAAAAAGATTTGTTCAAATCGGTTCATAATTGGCGGAGCAATCGCGTAACAAACATAGAAAAAAAAAAAAAAAAAAAAAAAAAAAAAAAAAAAAAAAAAAAAAAAAAAAACATACGGGTCGAATTGAGAACCTCCTCCTTTTTTTGAAGTCGGTTGAAAATATAGCTGAATAAGGAACTTATAATATTACTAACATCTGATATGTATACATACCTAATTTCATAAGCAAATAAACGAATCTTGAATCTTGAGGATGATAAAAATATAGCAATAAATGAATGAATATGAATCCTATCCATCCTAAGTTTGCTGGAAAAGATCTCTTATTAGAGATAAGCTCGCCATTGTACATGTATTTTTTCCATTATTATAAGTGTTTTTTTTTCTGTTTTTGAGCAATAAAGTATAAAGTAAAGTTAAGCAATACCGTATCTTTATTCGTTCCCTTCGACCAGCACGCTTCGAGGGCAGCGGATCGGCCGCAGTTGATGGCCAGTATCGGAGGCAATCTAAAGCAAAACGGAACTAATTAAATTCAAATTCGAAGCGGGCTGCTGTAGCGCGCAGGCTAGACTACTGAGTCGCGGGACTCCTGTAGGTACCTAGTGAGCACGCGGCAGCTACAACACACCACGAGTGTAGCTGAGCCTGGTCGGGTCAGGTCGGGTCAGGTCAGGTCAGGTCAGGTCAGGTCAGGTCAGGTCAGGTCAGGTCAGGTCAGGTAAGGTAAGGTCAGGTCAGGTCAGATTACCTAGTGAGCAGCTCACTCAGCCGCTGCTTCGTGAACCGCGCGCACGCGTCGCACCACGCGGGCGAGCTGCGCCGAGCCGCCAGCGAGCCGCGCAGCTGGCACACGAGCGAGCGCGGCGGCGAAGCGGGCTGCTGGAGCGCGCAGGCTAGGACTACTGAGTTGCGGGACTCCTGCAGACAACATGACGTTATTTATTTATTTATTCGTATGGCAGAAGTCGTCGAGTCGCTCTTATAAAAGGTATAACCATATTTTTGTGGGTTGTCAGGGACATCGTTCCGATCAACTTTCGCTATAAAACCGATTTGAACAAAGCCACTTTATTTTTTACTTCTCCATACAAATCAGCTGATCACGCGACGCAAAACGTAACGAAAGTGGATGAACGATCAAATCTCGCAGTAGTGCACTAATATGCCACGTATGTTGCCATTATTTTATTTCTAGCATTCCTTGTCAAGCTGTACATACTTCTGGCCCTACACTTGGATACCCTGTGTCGTGGGACCAGAAACAGCGACGTCACAAACATGTAAACATCCAAGACCTGAGATTTGGATTTGGCATGCTTCGGGTTCGGATCCATATGAAATAGAACACGTTTCCTTATTCACCCGTACCTCTTTATTGCACTTGAGACAGCGGTTCAACTGGTGCCGTCGTATGGCGAACAGCTCCGATATCTCCGACTCCTCTTGGTCGTGTTGGCTGTTCTGTATCTCGTCCGTCTCGCGGGGATGGACCTCGATTGTTGGAGCTGAAATCAATAAATTATAGAGTTTGTTGGCGCAGACTGTAATGGCCTTTCGTCATGTGACGATTACGCGCTCCAAGGAGGTCGAACATTGGCGCGTATTCAATGGATGCCGCCTTGGAACGAACGCCATAAAGTTTGTTTGGAACGGTCAAGGCGCGCCGTTCCATCTGTCAAACTTCAGTATTGGCGCGCGCGCCAGTTGGGACAATGGGCTCTACTGACGGTGCAATCTGCCTCGGGATTAGTTGCTGCCGTGAAAAGCAAAATGGAGTATTGAAAATCTGACTCAACCTCAACACGGGCACAATTTAACCTCTGCCAGCCCGTATGGGAAAAGGCATGACGCTATGTTATGTCATATTTATTTTTCTGACCCACCTCCATCAGCCCGTCCATTATTCGCCGGCCAATCCTCCTTCTCCTCCGGACTATCAAACTGACTCGGCCCAAGAAACTCCAGCTCATTGTAGAAGTTGTATTCATCGAACTTGCGGTCCAACTCGTGCGACGTTGCCGCGTTGCTCGCGACGTTGCCGGCTCGCGTTTTCGGCGGGCTATTTGCGTTGTTCAGGCGCGCTAGCTCCTTCTCTTTCTTCCTTGTCTCGAGGATCTCGTAGTGCATTTGGTGGAGGATGAAGCGGTTCCAGCTCTGTGAAGGATAATGGTTAGGATTCAAAATTATCGTTTTTTGGGATCCGGTCCTAAATAGGGAAAAGAAACCCTTACAGGATCACTTTGTCCGTCTGTTCGTCCGTTGTCTGTCAAAAATCTTGACTCAAGACTTTTTTTTTGCAAGGAACGCGTGGAGTGGAGATATAAACCTAAAGTTGATGAATTGCTCAGGTCTGTGGCCCCTTTGAGCTGTCAAAAAGTCTAACTTCTAGGTCAACGCAATCAAACACTACGGCCGTCTATGCTGTAATATTGTTGGATTTTCTTGGTAGGTACTTAGCAAAGATGCATGATGCCTAGCCCCGGGTTAGCGGCGTGGCGCAAGTGGGCTGTCACCTGTATGAGGAGCACCATGTCTAGTTTGTCATCGGGCTTGCTCCTGCGGTCCGGCAGCACTAGTCCTAGAGCCGCGGCTTCGGGCACCGTGCGGAAGGCGCGGAGGAAGTTCGCGGCTTGGCAACTAGCGCCGCCCGATGTGGACAGCATACGGAAGAGGAAGCCTGGAAGGATGACGAAACAAATAAATGTATGAAGTTACAGTTTCCAAAATTCCTAAGACCAGATTCCTTGTCTG